>OOFB01008310.1:0-13355 GCA_900323305.1 Trachyrincus murrayi | reverse complement strand
TGCCACAAAATAATCAGTTGATTATTGTCACATTTTTCCAATCTTACACATATGCATTAGTTCAGTATGATTGCTGTTACACCTATGACTGACTCTCACTCTCTCACACACACACACACACACACACACACAAACGTGCGTGCACACACACACACACACACACACACACACACACACACACACACACACACACACACACACACACACACACACACACACCCATTTCATTGGCTTGGCTTTAGCCAGTATTGTGTATTATTGAGCATGAGGCCCCAAAAGAGTCCAAATCAAAATTGCAATAAGGTTGCAAAACCCACAGATCACAATGCATATGATACCGATATTATTGTTATATTTTTATATCAAACATTGTGTTGTGTACTTTCCCCTTATTGGTCTCCCGCTGGATTGGCACGATTATGCAACCATTTCACAACCATTTCACAAAGAAATAAGCACAGAGAAAAACATCCGCTACCTACAGTTATTGAAACAAACGTATCAAAGCAATTTTTTTTCTTTTTTAAATCAATGGTCTAAAAGCAAATACAGATTAGTCTATTATCCTATTACAGCCACTCAGACCAGTATGATGCAGGGGGAGATAAAGAACAGCCTGAGCCCATCAGAGGACATTAAATTGGGCCAACTCCCCCTCTCCCTCCTTTTCTGCTCTCAGGGAGCCAACTACAAAGGGGCGGAGCTTGAATGCAGGCCTGTTTTACACATGGCCTGTCCATCATAACCCCTGCTGCAGTAAGTTAGCAAAAAGGCTAGTAACATGCTATTTACTTATGTATACAGTTCACATAACTTTGATTACTAAACAGAGTAAAAAAATACATATATAAATACATAAATCTATACATATATCTTATATAGCTAGCATTATTCAAGGTGTTCAGAACAGTACAACAACTTGACAAGAAACAGTGGTAAGACAACACCAACATGGGCACTGATGAATGAGACCACGTTGCCAAGCATCCCTTAAGGTTTAACTTGACCCACTGATCCATTATTTCGGTTCTTATCATAAATAAATCACTATTTTGTTTTTTTGTAAATGTAACTTTTTTTGGCTGAAATCTAGATGACATAGGGGTCATACAGTGCAAGAGATATCTTTCATCTTTCATTTAAACACTACAAAAAGAAACAAGGTAAAGCGCACATGGGACATAGAATTTGATTCTGAATGACAAAGAGAAGAATGAAAATAGCTTGTAACAAAAAATTAAAATGAGAAAAATATATATTGCATATATCCCCTAAAGCGGTCTCTTTCAAGAAGCGGGCTCAGCATTAGGTACTCTCACTGCAGATAAAGAAGGTCTTTCTACTCCCAACCAACATGCAGTAGGCCTAATGCATCTTTTTTTTTGCAGATAGAAAGAGAAGCTTTAGTTCAAATTATTTAAAGTTTTTATTAATTGCTTTTTTTGCCTAAAGCTGTTCATTGCATCAGCTTATGTCTCAGAACTGCTTAACTGCTGAAAAGTTTACAGTGACCAGCATTAGCTGACTCTTAATTTGTGCACTTATCTCCCAACTCTAAAGTAATGCTTTATGAAGCATTCAGGTCTTTATCTGCATGTACACCTCCAATGTGTTCACATGGATAAATGATATTTCCACTAACACTCATCCTTTAAATTAAAAAAAGCAGTGGGCGTGCATTTCCGTGGGCACAATATAATATGGCTGATCTCAATGGGGCATTTACACAGGGTTTTATAACTCTAATTATCTTTCACAATTACAGTAAATCAACTTTTAGTGGCCCATTGTACTCCTGTAATACATCAACTGGACAGATGCCTCCACAGTATTTGCCTCACTTTGGATGCCGTGGAAACAAAAGTTGGATGCAGGGTTGTGTGCCTTGGTGATTATGAAGATAGCGCACTGCTTTTAATAGAGTGGCACAGCGCGCATCCGACTATATCCTCTCTTGTAATTTAATCGCAATGAGGCAGAAAGCCATGGACTTGCCTTATTGTCAAATGATCAAACCCATATTGTACGTAAATCACCCCTCTGTATAAAATATAGGAGGATCGAGGATAGAAAAAACACTTGACATGCTGATACAACACAAAGCACACAGAGCTTTTCAGTGTCTATAACATGTACACGGGATGAGTGTAAAATGAAAAACAATATGAGATGCACACACCGATCTACAGCTAGTCTAGCTACGAGCTATGATCTGGCTTATCAGTGTGAATGTCTGACATGCTAGGGTGCTACTCATACCCTGATCATAAAATGTATTGTAACTAGTCCTACTCGAAAGCCTCTCCACGCACACACACGCACACGCACACACACACATACACACACAAACACACACACACACACACACACACACACACACACACACACACACACACACACACACACACACATCACACCACTGCAGCTGGTAGCTGAGCTCCTGACAAAGCTGTTAATGTTCTGCAAAGAATGTGCAAATTGCAAGACCGATTTCCAAGTGTGGGGCGAAAACACTTGTGGTACTTAGAACCAGCGATGGAACAAATTTGGTCAAATTGGTAAAGTGCCCAAAGGGAGGAGGGAGATGTTCCACGGAAAAACCAATTCCAAGCTTGGGTGATCTCAGGATTGTTTGGAAACTCTCCAATCTGCGGGCCTGCATTGAATTGTGTGTCAGGCAGAGACTGTTAAATAAGATTAGAATAAGGAGCAGGAGAGCAGCACAGGTAGCTCACTGAATGGCTCTGTAATGTAGAACTACAACCGTACATCTGCCACTACAATACCGCAGAAACATCGCAGGTTACGTGTAAACTCACTGGACATGCAAAAAGACAAACGGGACTTATCAGGTGAACTATACGCTCTGTTTGGAAAGCATCTTTTTTTGTTCGTCTGCTTTGATTTATTCCTGGTTGCACCAATTAGGCCTGGCCCACTCCTGGAGGAGATGAAGAGACGTCAACGCACATGTCATGGGACTGCATGATCAAAGCACACGGAGAGAGAGAGAGATACCACGAGAGAGACAGAGAGAGAAAGAGAGAGGGGGAGAGAGCATGGAAAAGAGAGAAAAGTGGAGAGGGCTAAGAAATTCTCATTCAATTTTATATTTATTAGGCCTTTAAAATGGCTTGTAATACATGAGGTACACGTTGTGAGTCTGGAGAAGTACTGCTGGATTCATAAAATAACATAATGAAGACCTCAGAATAAAATGTTCAGACACATTGAGCATCTTCTGCTGGTCTATAGAGGCCCCGGGGCCTTCAAACATGACCTCACTTGTTCCGTCCAAATGAGGCACACAGGAAGAACACATTTTACCCTTTCTTTTGAATCAAAAAGAGAAAAGGTATTTTTGCAAACAAGACGATGCTGGGTATGTTTAGCATTAGATAACACGTTGAATCCAAATCAACAGGATATGCACACAAAACAAAGAGGAGTCTTTACAGGTCTTCTTACATTGTTGTTGATGTGTTGGCTACTCTGTTGCTGTAGCATGTAGCAGAGGGAGGATAGAGGAGAGCTAATGGTGCATGACGCTTTCACCGTATGAAACTGAGGAAGACAAACATGCACTATAAGATGGTTCGGTTGTGTCGTTACTTGCATAAAACCAACAGCGATGTGTCCAAACTGTTTTCATCCTGAACTACAAATCCTGAACACAAATATTGCTAACGTTACGATGATATTATAACATAACAATTCCACCTGCAGTTACAGAGCTCGGAGTGTCAATCAGGACATTATATCCTTAGCGATTGCTTGTATTTTCCATCTGTATTTTCTCAATTCAACATAGTGAAATCAAAACGATAGCTCTGCCATAGCTGACGTAGTGGTTGCAAAAAGAAAAGGTCATTAAATAACATCATTTCCTTAACATGGAGGGAGAAAAGATCCTAAATTATCTCTTCAAAATACCAGGATTCCTCATGGACTGTTTCCCTGTCGAAGAAGTAGACCTTATAATAGATGACTTCACACTCTATTTGGAGGGAGTGTGTTGGAAGCACAGAGACACAGTAGGAGCGGTGAACGTAGAAGTTAATATACACGCGTGGTGCATGTTAAATAAGCATGTTAAATATGGAAAAGAATTAGTCGGCCAGCTCGCTTCCATTCCTCCCTCATTTGCGTGTGTGTGTGTGTGTGTGTGTGTGTGTGTGTCTGTGTGTGTGTGTGTGAGAGAGACGGAGGCAGATGGTAGAAGGTAAATCAAGGCTGCAGTAGAGAGCTCTGGTGACAGCACATTAGAGCCTCTCTGAATGAAGTGTCACGAGCGCACAGTCAAAGTAAAGTCTGATCACACGCGGCCGCAGGTCCTGTCAGACAACCTTAAGAGCAAATGGGGCCTAAGTGCTGCACGGTGCCAAAGGAGCCTGATATGACAGTTGGACCCAGCACCACAAAGAGAGGGGGGAATGGAGGTGTGTGTGTGTGTGTGTGTGTTTTGTGTGTGTGCGTTGTGTGTACGCGTCATTATCTATACCTAAATCCCATCCTAGTTACCATGGTTAAAAGAAATGTTTTCTTATAAATGACTTCAGTAGGTATGACTTTAGGTAGAGCAGTCCTGTCCCGATACATCTTTAATGACATCGTTAGTGCCTTGTTTACCTCTGTCCGACCCGTGCCGAAGCTTCTTTACGCTTCCATTAGGGTGTGTGTCAAGGCCTGTGCCCACTGTTTAGACCGGCTCGGAGGTACTCTGAGCTGCTGGAGTTTGGCCTCCCACACATTCTCTCTTTTATACTCTTCCCCCTGGGCCAGCATACCTTATCTCTGATGTGAAAGAACACTTTCATAAGTGCCCCGTTGGTCTAGGGAAAAGACACAAACAAAGAAATATTCAGGCATAGAACAACGTTGTTGTTACTCCACCAATTTGTTAGGTAGGTGGGATGTTTTTCCCAGCTGGAGCGCTTTACACGCTGAAACATTTACAAGACGAGTGAGTAAAACACGCAGACCCAATATGGCATCATCATTAAGGCATTAAAAATGTAACCATTTCTACAGACCGTGTAGAGTTGCTGTGAGAGGACGCTTGCTCCTCTGCCTGGCTGTTGACCGTTTAAATGAGGGCCTTTAACATCCCTCATCTAACTGCTTCGACCTCTGTCACACACTGCTATCAAACGCATACAATTTCATCAAGTAATTATTGAAAATCAACGGCAGAAGAACAAAAACTGAGAGTCTGAGTGGTTCACCTTATTGTAGCCCAGTGACACAATAACAGCCTTTAAAGCCCGTTCTTGGAAAGGCATCAAGCTGAACGTAACAAAGAGTCTGAACCAGCACAAACAGCCATTAGGAGCAATTCAACTGCATGAAAGTCGTGTCAGACAGGTCCGATCCCGATGACAGATGCCATTATAACCTGTAAAATGTGATACTGGCACTTTAAGGTCATATCACCTTACCCTTCAGCTCTGGCAGGTTTTAGCCCATCTGCTGTCTTTCAAACAAGGGTTGACCTTTGTTTGAATTCATGTAGACAATGTGTTCGAAATTCCTAAGAAAAACAATTTCATGCCCCTCTCTTTTTGGAGAAATATGTTTTGTCAAACAAGGTATCATGTTCGTACAGCAGAGGTGTCCGCCAGCGAACACGTTTCAGTTCTATCGCGGCCTTTGATTAATATATTAACACTCTTGATTCCATCATAAATTCCGTGAGCTTAAAACAAGGAACATTTTGAATATTTTCCTTTCACAACCAAAGCTCAGATGGCAATTATGACAGACTTGGTTTAATCACAGAATCGGGTAGTTCGTTTTGTCAGCGTCAACATGAAACCATGTCCAGAAATGGATTCTGTCCTGGTGCAGATAAGCAGGCTCCACTGCACCAGGCTCATTCAGAGGGGGGAAAAAAATAGAAACGCGCAGGTCACAAGGCAGCGACTTGCATGTTTTCTTATTTTTTCACCCACTCCGCTCTATCCTCCCCCTCTCCATTTTTTTTTTCTGAAAGCCACCCAAGAAGAGATTAATCATGAAGGGAAAACTCTACTTCACCCTCTAGCTGCAGGTCACAGTTCTTATTTCGTGTGGAATTGGCTTTCGGAAAGCAGAAGGCCTGCCCGGGGGGGCAGGGCCCTGATATGAGAGGAATTTGAGAATGAAGCAGAGGGGATTGATTAGCCCACTTCATATCCCACACTCTGTAAGCACAGTCCAGCTGCAATCTAACACACCGCTGAGCTGAATAGACAAGAGAAATTGGATTCCTTCCTAATATTTAACCTTCAAGTCAGCTCTAACAGCTGTTGATAGCTCGCTTTCCCAGGTAGTTACAAGAGGACTTCTCCTATGCTGTGTTTGAAACAGCCTAGGAAAAATAGAGGAAGAAAAGTAGAAATGTGATTACTTTAAAGTTATTCAATTTCGCTGGTGCAAAAAAAAATAAAAAATGGCAAAGGCAGGAATGCCACTGAGGCAGATCCTCGCTACTACCACCCTGACTGGAGGATCCAATGTAATTCTTCCACTGATCGGATGTTTGACTGTGTCCGGGAATACATACACACGACAAGTGCAAATACACTATTTTTACCATCCCCCTCCCACACACATGTACATACGCACATGCACACCACACCAGTACATATGCACACACACGCACCACACACACACACACAGAGCAGTGTGCAGCTAATGGGTGGATTGCATACTGCCATAATGACTTTGATATTACTTGTCAGCAAAGACCTCTTAGAGTCAAAAGCTAGAGTGAAAAGCTTTTCGAAAAAAGAAATCCAATAATTCATTGGGTTTCTTTCTACCTCTTTTCAGTGACAGATGTTGGAACAAAGGTCCATGGAATTACTTCCCTAGCTCTTAGCTCTCGAGAGTAACATGACATTTAGATTTCAGATTTGGATGGGCGATTTTCTTTCTACTTAATCCAGAGCACTATATATATATATCATGTATACATACATATACATATATATATATATATATATATATATATATATATATATATGTACTGTATATGTATATATAGATACATAAAAAGGACAATCTGAGAGGTGCAACTCGATGGCATGTGGATTCTAATAAACAAAGTATATGATGTAAGTCATTTAAAGAGCAAAGTGTTGCGTTGCATTCATCAGCACCCAGCAGTAGCACCCAGCAGCAGCCCCCACGCCGGCCCTGAGGGGGGTGTTGATGAGAGAGCAGGATGTCGCCAGCCTCTTCTCAAGTCATTAAGCCATACAGTTTATTCCAACCAAGTGTTGCCCATTTAAATGAGCACATTAGCAAATGTCTTATGATAATTCTGAATTTCAGAGATTGCAGAGCCCGATTCATTAATAGACTCACACATGTCATACGAGCATCTCGCGCGGGTCCAGTAGCACTGCAGCAATGCCCCGAGATATGGAGCTTTCCCTTCATCTCACAGCTCCACACACACTGGCCAGTCCTGGACACTTGTGCACTGTGGCAAGGCATGCAGTAAAACCTCACAAACATAGATTTCCATTACACTTAAAAGGGTGAATTTAAGGTAAATTAGGCAAAGTAACTGATTTTTTTCCTGTGTTCCCCAAAAGATTTGGGTCAATTTCTCGGGCATATTTCAGGCATGGGAAAGCAATTCAATAAAGTAGTCTGCTACAAATCCATAGATAAATGACGCTTCACATTCAATTACAGTGAAGATTTTATCTTTACTTTTCAATTGTTTTGTCAGTTAATCAACACTGAGTGTTTCTTAATTCATCAAGGGCTGTCTGGCTTAGTATAAGTGTGTGTTGGATGATGAGGAGAGCAGAGAGACAGAACTAGAAGTATGGGGACAAAGATAAATACAGAGCAGGATGTAAAGTCTCCAGTGTAAAGCCTGTAGCTATGTACGAGGAGGTAACTGCAGTGTTTATACTTCAATGCATTTCTCAATTTACTGTCCTTATATGCAGAGTAGGCCCTTGAATCAAATCAAAACAGAATTACTGCTGGCTAATATAATTTACTTCTGCACAAACATAGAAAACTACAATCATGGCTAGGCCTTTATTATTATTTATTGTTATTACATTTATTTATTTTACCTCAATATATGGGACATATTCGGTTGGGAACACAAATCTTTCTCTTGCTCCTTTATAAAAATAAAAATAAACCGTCTGCATTCTACCAAAAACAGGATTTTCACAATAATAAACTGACATTCTGTGACTTTAACTAGGTTTGTAAAAGTAAGGAAAACAGGCGTCCAGACGAGCCCTTTGAGTTTCAACATAGCGTTGAGAAAAACAACACACCAAGCCAACCCACAGGAGACTTCCAAGTGGGGACCGGGAGACTCTTACAACACAGATTAATTGGGAGAAAAATTACTAATTCTGACATTCCCCAAAGAGATCCTTTCATCTTATAAATAGTGGCGGCAAAGATGAGCATTTTGCTTAAGTAACACAACACTACAGATGATAGGATTGGCTGGGCTCATTCCCAGAGGCCCAACTCCCTGCATGACAAAGAACACTTTGGCAGTAGTATGAACCAGGTCCCAACATGGGCCTGCGCTCCTACCTCAACTAGAAACCTGCCTCAGCAGACTGGCGGCAACACAACCAGAAGGGAACCATCGTTCCAGGGATGGCATGGCCTACCCACCTACGAATTAGTCGCTATCCCCCTTTCGCTTCCTCTTTGTTTCCACAACATCACACTTTCTCTAGGGGGGCGGGCGCGCACACACACACGCACACACACACACACACACACACACACACACACACACACACACACACACACACACACACACACACACGTATTTGTCCCATGGCTTCATAACACCAAGGTTCATGCAAAAGTGAGACTTCTTTAATTCAACTCAGGTTTCCCCAATCTAATCACCACACATTCTTCTCCCCTGGGGGTTGCTGTGTGTGCCAGGGTATAACTACTATAGTGTTCAAAATCAGCACCAAATATGTCCTTTGGAATAACACAAAAACAGCTTAAAGGTTAACTTTAACTTACACTCACAGCCACAACGCGCCATCCCAGGCTGTATTTTACCTGTGTAATGTTTTTAATAAATCAACAGCTAATATATTGCTAGTATAATGTCTTCTTGTGTCATTAGGAGACTCAGAGGGAACCCTCTGCCTTCTAATCTGTGCCATCTATGGCAGGATCATGAAAAGAACGAACCAACCAAACTGCTGTGTGTTTACTCAAAAGTCTGTGGCTCCAACACCCGTCCTTTACAGAGCCTCATGCAGGGCGGTTACATCATCTGCTTTAGCTCCAAATGACCATATTCATTTACTCCTGCCTATAAGAATTCATATACCCATCACATTTTCTAATTAAATATAATTCTGAGGCCCATAAAATCCCGCTTCATCCAAACACAATCTTATTTTTTTCATTTGCTTTTGTACATGATATATGACATCAAGTCAATAATTTATTAAATTACTTTTCCTCATTCATTTTCTACTATCTATAATTGATCTCTCCAGTTGAAATTCTGTTGTTCCTCTTACTCAGCCAGTCTGCAGAGAGTCTGCGTGACATCACTGTGAACAGAGTGCACCCCCCCCCCCCTTACACACACACACACACCCTCACACAAACACACATATAGTGACATATCTTAATCGTCATCATCGTCATCGTCATCATCATCACCACCACCAGTCTCCTGTACGTTCTTAAGTCTTCTGTAGTCCCCGCTAAAATGTCAGACTGCACTGGACAAAAGTACAGAATCTCATGAATTGTTTTTCCACTTAATACAAAGCAGAAGTCCATGCTCTATTTTCTCTGGACTTGACACTTGACAACACTGGGTTTGAATGCATGTCAGGACCTCCATTTCAAATGTGCATTCCATCAGCTGAGACGCTTCTGGTGTTTGCCGTTATACAGGATGCTGTTGTTGTAGTAACTGGGATTTTTTTTGTTTTGTTATTCATTTAAAATCTACACTTTTAAGCACATTCAACCAGAATTAATGTTTTAATCAGAAAGGTAATGAAACAAATGTCACGATCTGCAGCCGAGAAAATGTATTTAGAACCAAATCAATCAAATGAAAACGTTATTACAACCCTTTCTCCTTTAGGATTAGACCATAATAATGTATTACTTGATTTGACATAACACATTTTCCATGCGCTTCTTTGATACAAATTTTCATCCTTGGGTGGCCTTTCCTGTCTCACGTAGTGATGCAAATACAATATTTGAGCTTTGTGTGCATGGTAATGTCTTCACGGCCTCCATCGAGATGTCTATTAAAAGATAAAGTGATCAGGATTGTCCCAACTGAGACATCCAAACACGAATAACAACTATAAGGCCCCAAATGACAGGCGCTGAGTACATTTCACAATAACACTCTTGATTATGCTTGAACAAAATGAAAGACCATTTCAAAAGTATTTAGGCTCATGTAATTATTAAAAATGCTAATATATCATTTCAAGTGCAAAGACGCCAATATTATGTAACAGTATGAACTATATTATACACATTTTGTTTCTATTTTATACATTTGCATTTTATATGCAAGATAAAAAAGAACCAACTAATGTAAAATGATTGCAGCTGCTAAACCCTATCAGAGAATATTAACAATACATGGTGGGCATGCTTGTAATCTTGGTCAGGTTACACAACGTGATTGGTTGTTATGAGAAAAGGAACCAATAGGAGTTGCCCTGTACGTTTCTGTGGGTGTGGAAACAATGAAAGGCTAGCGGGATGCAGACGTCCTGGGCTCCCTTGAGTTTAATCTGACTAAAGCAAATATTTATCATGTGAACATCACAGAAACCTGGAGATGCCGTCTTTGTGGGGAATACTATGATATCTTGGTTTGGGTTTTTTTGTATGTTTATATGTTGTGTGCAGAAATATGTGACTCGTGAAACTATGTACATAGTTTCTTTATTTAATTAACAAAATGCACACTATAAAAAAAAGGTCAGATACTACAAGGTTGCAAGGAATCTGATGAATGTAAAACAATTGCAATCATTACATATAATTTGCAGTTTTATTTGCTACGTTTGAAATCATGACATGAATTTTGACTTTGCTGATGGTTCACATTTGCTCATGCCGGTTATGTAGATCCATTAAAGGTCCCTTCCCCCAAAATCCACATAAACTGGTTTTCTACTACATTTGTACATTCTGCGGTGAAATACCATCAGAAAACATTACAAACATGACGATTGTGTTTTCATCTGTCTACCCCAATGCAGAAATGTGTGGCAAGCACCTCCCCTAAAACACAAGGTTTGGTTTTTAGACTGTACTTGGCCTATCTAGCCTTAGCATTGCGGTTAGCGTTAGCATCGCGACCAACAATCTTTTAATCAATTGATGCAACCTCAATTACAGACCAGACGCGAGTTATGCTACACTGCCAAACCCAGCGTTTCATTTTGCCTGCCTAACATGTTCAGATGGGAGAAATTATGATATTATTCAATCTAGAGGGTTCATATTGTGCACTGATGCTTACGGAGTTGCCTTGAATAGTATTTTAGTAAATAAAGCATGAAATACAACCAATGTCAAGGACCTTTAAAATGGATCTGGTAGGTAAGATGTGATAAACCTTTTTTTATTTTTGTGAATACCAGACACAAAACTGGTGTAGAAATAGTTGGCAGTGACATAAATTATGCGCCCTGGTATATAAGCTTTGAAGTAGTGTGAGTTGACCGATTCCTCATACCACCTCCTTCATGCCAGCGTACCACTGTGTCTTACCATCACATCCATCACCAGGCCGAGAACCATGTCAATACTTGCCCATTTGCCCATTTGGAGCAACCCAGTGGATCAATTCATTGAAAGAGAGGACCAGGGCCAGACATCCGTTTTAAAGATTAAAGTACATATATAAATATATATATATATATATGGCTAGTCATCATGGGAGGGCTGAGTGTTCGTTGAGTCAATTTAATCTTTAATCGGGAAGACCAATTGGACAACATCCACTGGTCAAATTACAAGCAGTACGTTAATTTGACATACCATGAACAAGAGTGTATGTATTGCTTGCATTTGCAATACTTTTTTAATTACTATTTCGTAATTCACCTCATGCAGTTGCATTGGACGAGGCGAGTTCACTACAAAAAGACATACATATACATTGGATACAAAATGTCACCAGGTAAAAACTGTTCTATGGGGTGTATGTTTATCCCACATATCTCCAATCTCCATACCGCCCTCAGACCCTCACACACCGAATCAGAGCATGCTCTGATTCCTGAGTGTCACTTGTGTCCACCTGAATTATTGTTTATGAGCAATGCAGCAGAAGGAGCAGCATGCCTTTTCCTGAGTGTCCGTGTCCTCTGATTGATTGTTAAGTGTTGTCCAGGAGCCCATTGCCAGGCTCCACTTAACGGCCTGCACCGCAGAAAGCAATCAGCGGATGTTACCGAGGGTCTCATGGGGGTGGCTCAAGTCATGATGGATCTTCAGTGCACCTCTGAAGATGACGCTCTGAGAACTGGGCTTCACACACACACACACACACACACACACACACACACACACACACACACACACAGGCTGACTGCCCTCCATCCAGATCAGCAAGACGACTGGCCTCCGCCCTGCATGTCTGGCATGATCAAATCAAAGGAACATTACACATCCACACACACTTTCACTGATTTCAAGAGTTTCCTCACTAAAGAGACAGCATGTACATTTTGGGGTTGGGCTCTATGTGACACACTGCGTGTACGAGGGGAACACCCACCCTCCCCTGCACCACCCACCCTCCCCTGCACCACCGCGTAGCATCACAGGCTTAGCATGTGTGAACTAGCTGCGCTACATGCTAACAGTATATCAAGGTGTGTATTGTATGTCTGCAGGTGCTATACACACAGTGTGTGGGTGCTATCTGGTGCAGGGTAGCGCTGTGTTCAGTGACCAGCGCCTGGTGTTAGGCTCATTACAGAGGGATCAAAGGGACATGGGCTTCATAGCAACGGGGGACTCTCTTCAGCCCAGCGAGAGGCCACTCCTCCTCTAATCTCAAAGGTCAAATTTGGTCATTCAAATATAAAAACAGCATCACAGCACTCTCTCTCTCTAGCTCACACACACACACACACACGCACGTACGTACGCACGCACGCACGCACACACACACACACGCACACACACAAACACACACAGTTTATATGTCTCACACACACACACACACACACACACACACACACACACACACACACACGCACACACACACACACACACACACACACACACACACACACACACACACACACACACACATACAGGCACACACACACACACACATCTCT
>OOFB01008308.1:37089-49589 GCA_900323305.1 Trachyrincus murrayi | reverse complement strand
TTAGCTGAAGTCACATTAAAATACCTTATGACAACCATCACAACTGCAGCAGCTTCTAACAATATACAATTATTTATAATATACAGTCATTCATCATGGAGATACATATAGATGTTTTAAAAAGGCTACCCTGACTGCACACAGTAAAGTCAACTCACTTCATCTTCCACTTCTGTTGTCGAGTCCAACATTAATATGCACATAAGGAAGCAGAATATTAAAACAGCATAGGAGGAACAGCCTGAGGATATGCCGAAACCGAAACAGACCCGCATGTAACTGAGGCTACATGAGAATAGACTTTGCTTACCACTCACTTTACAAAAGTATTACCCCATGAGAAGGTCTCAATGCATGCATCCGCAACAATGGAGCAGTAGTGTGCTAGTGTAGTGTACAGTAGTGTGCTCGGTGAGGGAGTGGAGTCTTTCCGCTTCCCACTTAATAGCCAAGCATAGCTCCCAAGAGAGAAGTTCCACCGTGGGGCATGGGTTGATGAAATCCAATGGGGATCTGGCGATTTTCCTCTTCAGTCTTGTTTATCTACACCCGGAGCCCCAGTAGATCCAGCAGGCACACCTAGCATAACTAGTATTCGATTTGGCGAGAGATGCTAAGCTTTGGTCTATTCAACTTTTATATCTGCCCAGAAAAGTACAGAGTCTGGAAGGCACCATTTCAGGACTGAATGTAAGACCTAAATCTATTGCCTTGAGAGTAACTGGACCTGCTTTACGTTAAGTGTTTTGGATCAGATTCAGCTGAGCGAGCCAAAATTAGAGCTGCCTACATTCATAACTTGATCGCGGGAACCATAGCATGTTCATAACTTGTTTGAGAGATTCTCTACCTGGAAATCTCAGCAATTGTCACTGAAGCAATTGCCAGACTAATAGAAAAATCCCAAACCATTACCGCAGCGACAAAAGCAAAGCCGATGATTTTGCTTTTGATAAGCCTTAGCACTAATCATAAAGCGTGTGCAATGAAAGATCTTCAGAAAAGTGTTAAGTGGGTCACATGCCAGAAGTGAAGCAAAGCGTAGCAGCTATGGAAATGGCGGATAGTAGGTGTCTTCTTTGTTAACACTGCTTCAGTTTGTGAGCAGTGTTGGGAGTTACAGCAGGCACTGTATCAGTCGACAGCTGTTTGTGGGTTGTTTTCCTCGAAAACAACAAATTCTGTATCTTACACAGACACGTCCAGCGTGCGACCCACTTTACAGTGCCCTACTAAGGGAGTACGAGGCCAAAAATCAAACCTTTTCCCAAGAATGAATCCTAACAGACAAATGATTGTTGGCTAAAAGTTGATGAGCATGTATCATCGGCGGTTCCCTGGGTTGAAAAGCATTCTGTCCATCAATTCCTTACATCATTTTAATGGACAACCATAAGACATCATGTTATTAGTATTAGATAGTTTTTAATCAGGTATGTCACCGTACTGCAGATGCTGTCTGGTCTACAGCAGGAAAGATACGCTGGAAAGATAAGCAAAAAAAACTTTTTACATTTTAAATAATTTGAGAGAGGGCAGCTCTCTGATGACTGACCCTGTTTTCTTGACTGGGCAGTCGAACAAGTCCAGTAGGTCATTTGTTATTTCTTGCTTCCTGTGTGTCTTTTTTGGAATAAGTGTGTATTTTTTGGAATAATTTGGAATAAAATTCAAGAACATTGGTGTGTGTCGTGACATGACTGCTGTGCTTTTGACGCAGAAGATGGATCGAGAATCTGCACCTTTTGGATAGGCCCTAGTGATCTCCACAGCAAGCAAGTCTTGCTGATGCCTTCTCGAGAAATTGGAGAAAGGGGATACCTGATCACGCACCAAGAAAGCGTCTCACACAAAGGCCTAGTCTACACCCGGGAGATATATTCTACCACTAAACAACTCACAGGGAGCAAGAAAGAAAGGAATGGCCTAGTGGACTCGTTCAGACTGCCCAGTCAAGAAAACAGAGTACAGTCGTCTAAGAGCTGCCCTACTCTCAAATGATTTTGAACTTTAACTTAAAGCGAATGGGGTGTCGGCATTTCTTATGTGCCGCCGCTGTGTATTTATTACTCTACAGCCACGACCTGGCGTCTACATTTAGTTTGGCCCTGCTCCATTGCACACAAAGCAGAAACTAAAGCACCGCATTGTGCACATGGACACAGGGAAATCATCAGCTGCCAAAGTACTTATTAATTTATGTTGCACATGTTTTTTGGTCCCCGAACATGTGGTTTTTGGGCAATGACTGTTGCAAGTGAAAGAAGACGCCGCTCATCCTCCACTGATTTGCAGTGGCTGCTTTTTCATCACTGCTCCTGTTCTTGGTTACATCAGAAGCTCAGGCAGGAGGGTTTGCTATGTTGACGCAGAAGCCTCACCCTGCCTGTCCCCCAGGGAGACCAGTGGCTGTTCGGGATGAGGAGGCCTGGGTTTGTCTTCCCCAGAGTGGCCTGTCTGCCCTGGGCATTGTTCCTTTGCTGTTTTTTTGTGTATGTGGAGGAGATTGTGGAAGGTATTGTTATCATTATGGGTCATCATAATAAATGACTGTTCTGTCTGTGGTCTAGTGTGCATTTTGACGTTGGTGAGGTCCCACACAGAAGGCGGGACAGAACAAAAGGAGAGATCTGATTGGATGTTTCTGGGTTTCGGCACAGCGATATTTCTTAATAATAAAATATAACTAATAAAAAATACAATATAAAACCATAATATGGCATGAATAGAGGTTTCTGTTAGCAAACAGGCACATGGTGAGGATATGTTGAGTCTATAGTTCCATACTAAAGAAGTAAAGAAGTATTTTATGTTACCTTTTCTGCATTCTTGTCACAGGGAAGAATCCACTTAAATTATCCATGAGATGGTGCCCTCTAGTGTCGCGTTTTCATCACAGCAGCCAGATATGCTCATCGTAGTCTGCAGTTCCACACAAAAAACCAGAACAAAAACACGTAATTGAAGACAATAAAGAGGCAATAAATACTTAGTAGTTAGTAGCAATTTAAGTATCTTTTGTAGTATGTGCGAGATAATATGCCAACATCTTACTCATTCAACGAGCTCCTACTAATGAAGTATTTATATTTAAAAAAAGGTAGGTGTTTTAATAGCTTATTGTCTTCTGACACATTTTTTTGTGGTATTGTATGAACAAAAACGCAGTTAATGTAACAGATTTGGATAATGGTGTCATTGTTACCTATGAATGCACTTGATTCATTTAAAAGATAATGGTCTCCTCCTCTGCATCCATACTGTTCAAACAATGTGTTTGTTCATTTTCACCCGTGGGAATTCATGCATAGCGTGGACCGAAACTGGTTGTATGCACATATCTCACTCGTATCTTTCTACCCCGCTTCTCCTTTCCTCACACCGACGTATCGGACAACAGGGAGACTTGAGAGAAGAGTCTGGAGAATGTTTCTACAAAGTTCAATTTGTGGGTCCACTGCCCAGAGGCAGAGACAGGCTACTGTGACAGATGGGTGGTCTGTGCTGCATTCATTATTTACCAGCAGGACTGGTTGGCCTGAGTCACAGCACTGAAGGAATCAAACCCCAGGAACCACTTATTTCATTTCAAATGCAAATCACTGCAGATTCCAGAACTAATGCAGTTTGGTGCGGACGATTAGAACCAATCTCAGAATATGCAAATCTGCACCTTCACCTCCACCCCTTTCGCTTTGTCAACGTCATGCCGGTCTTCATCTTAAAAGCCATTTTAATACGAGGACTGTATTTGTGTGTGAAAAAGAGTGAACATTGAGAACAGTGATAGAGCAGCGGTTTAGACTTTTAATGGATTGCTTGACACTGTCATCAAATCCATCACACACATCATTTGAAATGATTTATTTTAATATCGGTTTTTTAAAACAACTAAGGATGTAAAAAAAAAAACAGCAAAAAGGTGAATTGTGATTCACATTTTTTTCCTTTAAAAAAATAGCCTTTGCCCCTTGTTCACAAACCGCTTCAAAATTGAGACTAACAGAAATTACGTGACAAATCCAAGAACCTGAAAGGCCATTACATTTCTTGGCAAATATAAATATAGTGGTTTGGACAGGGTCTCAAACAGCAACCATGGAAAGAGCATACGTACAGTATACACGACAGTAGGACACTCGGCACTGCCTGTATCAATTTTATTAACGTAGAAAAAACAATTCTAAGTTTTGAGTTTTAAACTGTTTTATGACAAGTGAATATGTACATTCAGCCATGTTCTAATAGTCTCTGGAGTATGGCGTTGGGGCTCCCCTCTTAGGATCGTGTGATTGTCTGTTGTAGGGGTGTTAATTGTGTGTGTACGTGTAGTCCGTGTAGTATTCCTGACCTCTGCCCCGTCCCGGCGGATAGCCCCAAGAACAGGGTCCCCCTCCGATCCCTCCCCCCTGCTCGTGACCTCGTCCCGGCATGGGCCATGGCCCTCCTGGTGGGGCTCCCCTTCCCCTGAAGCTCCCTAACGAGCCAGGCCCCATGGCGCCTCGCATAGACCCGTGATCCATATGTCCAGGCATGCCCATATTCCCATAGACCCCGTGTGCAGGCATCTTGGGCCTGACTAACGTGCTCCCCCTGGTGGCTGCAGTGGGAACACCCACGGCAGCTCCCAGGCCGTCTGCACAGTGCAATGGTGTCCTGCCCCCCTGACTTCCAGGGGTGCTGTTGCCCGTCGCCTCAGTCCACTCCCCGCCCTGGCCGAGCCCACTGTGCATCGCTGGGCCCGGGTGGGCTACCGTCGGCTGGCCACCGCCAGCCCCACAACTACCGTTCCCTGCCAACGGCGCCCCCCACATGGCCTCCGCAGGCCCACTTAGTGTCCTGTCTCCCTGTGGCCCCGGGGTGCCGCTGGCGTTGGGTATTCCCGCAAACCCGAGGCCTGTGGGGGCCACGGGGGCCCCTGTGCTGTCGGCGTAGGGCAAGCTGGTCAGCGGAGGAGCCTCGGGCTGATTAGTGTTGTTCTGTGCGCGGCCGCCGGCTGAGGAGAAAGCCCCTCCGACGTCGGAGCCATACATATGGCCCAGCAGCATGAGGTGAGGGGGAGGCGGAGGCTTGACCTCCAGGGGTAGCGAGGCTAGGTTGCTGAGGAGCGTCGCCGGCGGCGGCGTGGGGACGATGAGGGCTGGGACCGGGGGCCGGTAGTCCAGCTCCTGGGGCGTGATGGCGGCGGCAGTGGTGGTGGTGCTGCTGCTGCAGGGGGAGCCGGGGTAGGCCGGGGAGGCCGTGTAGCCGGAGGACCCGGTGTAGCTGGCCCACGAGGCCGAAGGACAGAGGAAGCTTTGATGGGGGTTGACGGTGAAGCCCCCGGGGGAAAGGCTGCCCACGTCCGAGCCCACCGAGTTGGTCACTTTGAACTGAGAGATGGCCGTCTTGAGGAGGGAGTAGTCGGACAGGTTGGGGGCGCCCTCGGAGGAGGCCTGCTGGTCTGGAAGTGGGGGACGGAACTCCTCGGACTGCGGCGGTGGGGGGAGCGGGGGCGCCACCGCGGGGGGCTCCTTGTTGGGCTCAGAGTCCGATATGACCGGGGCCTCGCCGTCGTCGGAGTCTAGAGACATGTCCTCCTCCACACACTCATCGTTCACTACTGGGAGAGCAGGGGGTGGGGCACAGAGTGGAGAGGCATACAAACACACGGGGGACAGGGGAGCCGACAGTAAACAAATATGTTAGTGGTGCTTCAACAGGAACTGAAACTGAAAGTGTTACATTTTCTAAGGATACATAGATGTAGGTAGTTTTTCTTTTCTTCCGTGAACAATAACAACACAGATAATAAATAACACAGAATACAGTATTCAATGTCGAGTGTCTCTTCACACTACCCACCAGTAGAGGGCGGTGTTGGCAAATCGTTTTGATTGATAGAGCCAATCAGGCTGTGGAAACCGTTCATGATGTCATCGATGCTCGCGATCACTATTCCATTTCTGGAGTACTGAAGGAACATCTCAAACGGTCTCTCTGTAGAAAAAAAACAACACACCCAACGAGATTAATGAGGACATTTACACAAAATAAAGGTCTCAACATGATGATGATGATGATGATGATGATGATGATGACAGTACCCGTGAGGAAGATTAAGTGCCGTTGCTGGGTGTGCTGCGCCTGCAGCTTGATCAGGCAGTCCAAGTCTGGAGCCTGCCGTGATTGGGTGTCACACTCGTGATAAGGCAGGAACTCCACCAGGTGCTTCTTCTGATAGGCGGTCAGCAAGTTGAGCAGCGCCATGGCGTTGGTGTTCAACCTACAGCAGGGGACGGTGGCCTTTCAGTAACGGATACAGTCACACACCCCTACATGCACATGTTCAATCAGAGCATTTATATCCTCCTCCTCTAGGAGATCTTTGGCATTTTGGATCGCTGCCACGACTGCCACTACTATTTTGGGCGAGGCTTGCGTGCACGCACATACACACACACACGCACGCACGCACAACACTGACCTCCCCATCTCTTTGAGTTTTTTCTGGGACTTGCAGTGCACCTTCCACTGCCAGGGCTGTTCCGGTGTACTCTGATCCTCTAAGAAGTTGAGCAGTGCCTGTAACCGTTCTGGGGGAGAAAGAGACACAGAACAGAGACTCAGTACAGACGGGCCCGGGTTACACTAGAGTCCAGTGTAATTAAGTCCACTTATACTTCAGACTACAAAATGCTTGCTTACAAAATACCAAGTCATTTTTAAAGTAATTTAAGACTATGTACTTTAAGATTGATGACTTGGAGATGACAATACTGTGAATCGTTAGTTGCAGCCCTAAGCCCAAATCACACTTCTATGTCTTCGTCACGTCAGCGGAGACATGGTCTCGCATACACAAGTGTGTGTGTGTGTACATACTGACGTGACGTGGAAGTATAAATTCAGGCAGGGCCGCATCTCAGAGTCCGCGGGGGGGTCCGCAGAAGTGTGAAGAAATCGGCTTCACTCGAGAACGTCACATGGCGAATCCTAAAGAAATTAACATCGATATATAAAAAATAAAAAAAACACACGGCTTACCGTGTGTGATCAGATCCGGGTTGAGGACGAACTCATCCGACACGATGAAGCCGCCGGACACGAAGAGCTCGTTGTAGGTGTGGTTCTTCACGTCGTCCAGGGTGTCCACGCCCGCGAAGCTCACGGCAGACAGCTTCTTCAGCGACACCAGGGCCGGGATCTGCGCGGGCAAAAACAATTTTTTTTGTAGTCCAAGTCAAGTCAATTCTGTTTGTATAGCCCCTTAATAACAGCTACAGTCTCAGTAGTCAGGAGTGGAGGCAAATGGGCACCATAATGGACAGACATCATGGTGGCATGCGGTTCTCGTGGGTTACACCGTTAACTCCAGAAGAGATGTTGTCGGGGTGTGACTAATCATCAATGTCATCGCATTTGTGTGTTAGTGTGACGAGGAAGATGTTATGTGTAAGTGGAAGATGGAGGCGGTCGCAGGGGGGGAGAGAGCGTACCTTATGGACGTGTGCCGCGATGTCCTCATTCTGGATGATGATGAGTAGTTTATCCAAGCTGCTGCTGTTCTCTAGGAAGGTCTGCGGGCTGCATTCCCGGTTGCCCAGACTTATCAAGTACTCCTTGGGGAGGGAGAAAGAGAGAGAACACATGTTTGTCGTTTACATTAAAGTTTACATTAGTCGGCAGTGTGATAGTGGTACACGTTGGCAGATCTGAGCATTGACGAGGACATGTTTGTCCGTGAGATGCATTCTAATGACGTATATTCTCGACATTTTGAGTGCACAATAAAATAAATCACAAAGTGATCTCTACAATAAAGCAGTGACACTGTAGGACTTGCGGGCTATTAATCAACCTACTCTATAAACAGAGACAACGGGACGCACACACACACACACACACACACACACACACACACACACACACACACACACACACACACACACACACACACACACACACACACACACACACGGGTCCCATAACAGCACAGGCTTACAATAAAAAATACATCGAAAAAACATTGAAACTAATAGGCAAGATATGATGAAGTCTGCTATGACAGGGCATAATATATTAGGGTCTTTAAGATGTCTCTTATCAAGGCCAGTATTTACTGTGAGATTGTAGAATCCACAGTGCAAGCAACATTTCAACCAGCAGTCAAGAGACCATCTGTGCCGTCCATATCATATTCAAACGCAGTAAGAGTAGCTACACTACCCATGATCCCCGGCCGAGTCATTTTGCACCGGCGTAGACGGAGCCCACTTTTATGCCAACACAAATCTTGTTCTAGTATAATGACATCGACATCTAGTATAATGACATACAAATGACTGCAGTTTCATTACGCGGTTGATCACCAAACCAGCTCAGTCATTAAAGTTTCCCCTACAGTGCCATGTGTGGTATGATGTCAATGGGCCCTCTTGTCAGCGGATTAGCGCCACACCCAAGTGTGCAGGCAAATAAATGTAATAAATAAGAGACTCAGTCAGCATGTAATGAGACGGGAGCGCCATAAGGCTTTATGGATCGACTGGCCTCAGAGGCAATGTGGGGTAAATTCTTGTGTTTACTTTACTTGGTTACTGCAGGGGGGGGGGCGTGTTGAGGAGTGTAAGACACTCCCACACCGCACTAGTTACGACGTATGGGGAGGAGACAAGTGTTTGTGACACTGAACTCTATAAACACACATTACCTGTTCACATTTAAACCAATTAAATCCCTGCACATCCCCAAGCACGCCCTCGTTGGCTGATCATGGTGACGGCATAAGTCAACGTAAATACATGTCCCCTGCTTCTCATGACTGATATTATCCATCCTAATGAACGTGTCGACCTTCATTTTTCGACTAGTTATTTCATTTTGAATGTCTAATGTTAGAAATAAATACCTACTTATTTTTTTTAGCCAGTCCACGTAGCAGTACGTTTTATGTTTTTTGTTATTCGTCTTCGATTTCATTTCACAGAAAAATCAGGAAGAAGCGAGGCAAAACCTTCCGTTAACTTGGCGTTGAAATCGAACAAACGAATGCCTGCTCGCTTTTGTTTGACGCTGCTATATCGGTGTAATAATGAGGTGCATTGTACCCGGTTGTTATGACGCAATGTTAAACTTGCCTTGAAAGCACATTTTGATTGTTTTCCACGCAATGAAACTTTGTGCCAGACATGGCTGGATGGAATCAGACACCCCAACATAACAGTCCAAAAAGTTCGCAAACGAGGACTAAGGGCCAAGGCGACCGTCTGGAGCCTGGAGCTGTACCCACCGTTGGTCCAACCGATCCAGGCGGGTACTAACCGGGTTGGCTAACGCTATCGCGTCTGTCTGCGATACATAGGATGTCTACGGTAACACTTAAGACAGCTTGTTAACAGTTAAGGCTGTTGTTTTAGGGTTACCTAACAATATAACAATAACCTAATGTTATTGTCTGCAGGTACGCCCACATCAGAAGTCGCACAATGATATGCATCCTGGAGTTCGACACTAGACTTCCTGGGTCTACTTTCTGCATTTGTAAAGGAAAGCAACGACAGCGTAAAATATGAACACAATGAAATAACTAATAGAAGAATGAAGGGCGACACATTCATTAGAAGGACAATATCAGTCGTGAGAAGCAGTGTTTACAATGAGTCTAACGGGGAGTCTGATGTTGAATGGGCCTCTATTGGATGGGGGGGGGGGTTTGCTCACACAGGTATCAAATATGTAAATATTGAAGCAAGCAACCTTAAAACTGTATGGTGTGCAACACAAAAGCCCGGGTAGGTGTGAAATTGACCCCGGAAGTGAAATTTCCCATTAAAGCCGGTGTCACGTGGCTTTTCAACCCGAGTGGATCAACTTTGTTTTAATTGAGCGCCACACACACACACACGACATTTGGCCGGCGGGTACCTTGATCTCCTTGCAGACGGAGCTCTCGTCCACCTCTTCGCCAGCGTAGATGTAGAACTTCACCGTGTTCTTGGTGACGTCCTTGAAGACCTCCATCAGGCTGCTGAACACCTCGGGCTTCAGCTGCCCGATGAGGCTGCTGGCCAGCAGGCCCGAGCTGGAGCCGGGCCCGACGGCCGCGGTTGAGGCAGAGTTGTGGTTGGAGTGGGACTCCGGCGAGTCTGTGACGTGCGAGGGAGAGTAGACGTCCACGGCCAACTCTGGGGCCTCGGCTTGTTTCTTGGCCGACGGCGAGTCTTTGGCGCCGGCCGGTTTGTCGCCGTGGGCGGCTGCGGAGCTCTTGGACTCGGAGGAGGAGGAGATCGGGGGGGTTGGGGGTTCTGCTTTGGTTTTGGGGGTCGAGGTGGGAGTCGGGGCAGGGGCCGGGGCGGGTGCTACCGCCGCCGTCGTCGTCGTCGTGACGACGGTAGTCTTCGTGGCGACAGTAGTCTTCGTGGTGGTGGCGACGCAGGGTGATGAAGACTCTGCCTCGGCCGGGGGCGCGGGCAGAGGCGGGGGCGCGGGCACCAGTCTGTCCATCTTCTCGCACAGTGCTGTGATGTGTCCCTGGACGGGGAAGGGGGTGACGTAGGGTACGACAAAGTCTGAGAAGGAGCTGCTGGGGCGCCAGGAGTTGCACAGGGGCAGCCCCGGGGGCATCTGGGAGGTGTAGGTGATGTGCTGACTCCGCATGAGGCTCCTGATGTCGGAGGTGAGGCTGTGCACCTCCTGCTTGAGGATGGTGTCCAGGCTGATGGAGGGCCTGTGCACGGGCTCCTCCACCGCCACCGCCGCCTGCCGGGGCACCGCCGGCGTCAGCCGGGGCGCGGCCGCCGCCTTCTTCACATCCACCACCGGAGGCACTTTGAGCTCTGGCTGGCTGTCCGCCAGGGCCATGGGCTCGGGGAACAGCGGAGCGTTTTCTGGGGGTGGGGAGTGAAAAGAGTGTTTTACTATAACCGTTCTCACAGGAAACGTGCAGCAGTGATCATGCTTGTGAAATTAAGAGTCCCAAGTGCCTGGAGTCACACGGGGTGTTGTGCTAGGCGGGTGGCAGTACCTTCATGGGTGGGGGCACTCCAGGCCGGGTGGTCCGAGGTGTGGGGCTGCTCCCCTGGGGAGCCAAAGCTGAAGGGGCTCCCGGGACTACAGTCCATGTCCTCCTGAGATGACACCATCATCATCATCATTATCATCGTCATCATCAGTAGCCATCAGGTTGGAGTAATCAAAAGTAATCAAATCATCCCACTTCAAAAACAGTTTCTTCCCCACTGCCATAAGGGCAACATGCACACATGCACTTACATTTTGGCTGTCCGTCAGTTGTTGTATATAATGTAAGTTGATGTCTGTCAATACGTCTTTAATGTTGAGCAGAACTGTGCTGTACTGAACCCAAATTCCGCCGACCTTGGTCGTGTGGTCATTACAACTTGAACTTGAACACAAGAAACATTTCACTGGGATTCCCTGGAATACAACCGAGGCGTTCAGCCCCATCTCACCTCTGCGTAGTTGGTCTGAGAGGCAGGGGGCTCCTCCGGCTTCCTCAGGTCCGGGTCGGGGACGACCGGCTCCCTCCGGGCTCCGCCCTCCTGTTTGGACGTCTCCCCGTGGTTGGCCGCCTCGCCCGCGCTGCTCTGGGACATGGCCTTGTTGAGCGTGGCCAGCAGGATCTTCAGCAGGCGCTGGGTCTCGTTGACAGAGGAGCCGTGGGCGTTGGCGCGGGTCGCCCGCAGGTCGGTGTCGTAGATGCCCATGCTCTCCATCACTGCCATCAGGTTGTAGCCCTGCCCGCCTTCCTCTAGGGAGTCTTCCGCCTGGGCCCCTAGCAAAGCACGCACGTGCGCACACACACACACGCAGACACACACAGACACAGACACACACACACCCACACATATTAGCATAAGCTAATGAATTAGAACAAAGGGGGACAGAACCTGTCCCAAAGCTATTAGCATCTGTTACTACACCTGCTAGTGATTTTGTTAAGATACTTCACTCTGCTGTCCCAAAAAGATTGAAAGTCAGGAACTAATAACTAGTAACTAATATAGCTAAAGGTTATTATATGTGGTATGCATCTCAGAAATTATTCCTTACCAACACCAACATTATTCAAGTTATTAGAAAAACGTTCAACCTACATATTGTCAACATTATCCCACAGAAGAACGCAATAAATAACTGCATTACTCCGACAGCAGACCACCGCCCTCACCAGACCACCTCCCTCACCAGACCACCTCCCTCACCAGACCACCCCCCTCACCAGACCACCTCCCTCACCAGACCACCTCCGTCACCAGACCACCTCCCTCACCAGACCACCCCGCTCACCAGACCACCCCCCCCCCCCCCCCCCCCCCCCCCCCCCCCCCCCCCCCCCCCCCCCCCCCCCCCCCCCCCCCCCCCCCCCCCCCCCCCCCCCCCTCACCTCTGCTAGACTCTCCGTTGCTCAGGGGGTCTGCGCGCTGGCGTTTGTTGACGCTTCCCTTTTCCTCCCCCCCGAGCCTCCTCTTCAGGCCCAGGGGGTCCCAGCTCCCGTC
>OOFB01008308.1:2613-37069 GCA_900323305.1 Trachyrincus murrayi | reverse complement strand
TCAAGTTATTAGAAAAACGTTCAACCTACATATTGTCAACATTATCCCACAGAAGAACGCAATAAATAACTGCATTACTCCGACAGCAGACCACCGCCCTCACCAGACCACCTCCGTCACCAGACCACCCCCCTCACCAGACCACCTCCCTCACCAGACCACCCCCCTCACCAGACCACCTCCCTCACCAGACCACCCCCCCCCCTCACCTCTGCTAGACTCTCCATTGCTCAGGGGGTCTGCGCGCTGGCGTTTGTTGACGCTTCCCTTTTCCTCCCCCCCGAGCCTCCTCTTCAGACCCAGGGGGTCCCAGCTCCCGTCCTCCTTGCCCTCGCCGCGGCCCTTCGCCGGCTCCTTCACCAGCGCCTTCTTGTGCAGCTGAATCAGCTTCAGCAGCTGCTTCATCTTCTCCTTGTCGTACTCGTCCTGGGACATCCGCAGCTTCTGGGCCTGGGCCTGGGGGTCCGGCTGGGTCGGGAGCTGCGACTGACCCCCGTTGGGGTGTGCCGCCCCGGACGCCCGCCTCCGGCCGCTCTCCTGCTGCGGCCTGTCCAGGGGCGTCCGCTCGGGGGCCGGTCTGTCCTGCAAAGGCACTTCAGTCGGCCTGCTGTCCACGCGGTCCGAGCCCCGGTCCGAGCCGCCCCAGTCTGACACGGGGCTGTACTCCACCGGGGCGGGTGCGGCGGCGGGGGGCGCCGCGGATGGCAGCGGGGTCTGCGTCTTCTCCACGATGTTCTTGGCCTTGCTCAGAGGCAGGACATAGTTGGCCGGGTTGTGCACATAGTTCCGCAGCAGGCCGTCCAGGTTGGGCTTGGTCCTGGGCGCCGGGTGTATGTTGGTCCGCTCGTCCAGGTTCTGCTTGTAGTCGGGCAGGACGAAGGGCCGCCCGGCGCCGTTGTCCATGCGGGCGAGGTATTCGGTGGAGTGGCGCTCCACCCCGGAGCTCAGGTCCTTGCCCGGGTGGGGCCGCAGCTTGAACAGGGAGTAGTGGAGTGCCGGGAAGAAGGGCAGCACGCCGGACAGACCGGCGGGCGCCGTGTCCGCCGACAGGGGCTCGGGCTCGCATAGCCTGGACGCTGAGAGGAGAGAGAAGGACACACAGTTCAGTGTTAAAATGAACCTCACTTACAATGAAAGAGAAGGCTATGTCGGGCAAGTGTGGGATCATTTTGAGAGGGTAAAGGACGACCCCAAGAAGGTCACCTGCAAATTCTGCAGCCAAACATTCACCTATCATTCGTCAACCTCAAACATTCACCTATCATTCGTCAACCTCAAACATGAGTTATCATTTGAAACATGCAAGACGTTAGCCACTTAGCATGGCCGCTCTAACATTAGATAGCCTAGATGCGCTATTAGGCTGCTTATCCAAGTGTGGGGACAGGGGAAGCTAAATGACCCGGCTTACTACATGTCAGTATCATCGACACATTCAGAATCAATCATCGCTAACAGCCGGCTTGCTTCGTGCGTGAGCTTGTAAAATTTCTATTTTAAATGCTCATTATGGTTTTGTATGTCTCTGTAATGTAGCACAGTGTTAACAATGTTACTTATAACAGTCTTTCTCAGCACTGGAACTCAAACGATTTTCTGATGCCCCAAAAATATATATTTCATTTGGACGGATGGACACAGAAGAATACTTACAATACTTGACAACCATCCTTGACTCTTGAAAAATGAACAACGCCTGCAGACTCTTTTCAAACTGCCCCCGTTGTTCTGGAAAATAGAACAGAGCAGAGCGTTCTCAATGTCAGACACTCACAGACACAACAGGCAGGTGGTAGGAGGAAGTGGGGTGAGACAGGAAGGAGCGAGTCTGAGCTGGGGGGGTGGGGGAGTTTATCACACCTTTATTGTTGACCATCTGCACTGAAGATAACAGGAAGAGAAAGCCCCGGTCATGCAAGGGCTTCACCAGCACCTAAAGAAGGGACAGAGATACAGCAGTCAGCCGCACCATCTCCACATAAACAACCAGCTACAACAGTATGCCTTCATAGTGCGTCTTTCTGAACACCTTCACAAGCTACAACGAAGCAGTCCGGTTTACAAAGCAGTTCATTAGCAGTCGTGCGCCAGCCTTTAACCAATTAGCCTGATTAAAAGCGCTTCCTCTTAAGGGGGATCTATTTGTACATCAGACAATGGTTCTCTAACGGGAGTGATCGATAGGTTTTTAAGTAGGAAAAACCTGTTTACAGATCACCACGTAGGTTTTTAAGTAGGAAAAACCTGTTTACAGATCACCACGTGTCTTTCTCTACCGCCAGCGCTAACTGACTTACCATCCTGTCTCTCTCCAGCTTGTGGATCAGGCCTGCTAGGCTGCCGCTGGCCGCTTTCCCCTTGCCGTCCACCACGTCAAACAGGCTACAGGACATGCCAAACTTCAGCACTAGGGGGCAGTTAAAAGGCATGTTAGAAACGATGTAGTCAGAGCTGCTGACCGCAAGGGTGTGATGTGAAGTAAAGAACCGACCCATAAAGGATAAAGAGTGTCATCGACTTGGATGAACTTGGATGAAGAAGAATTGACTTTAAAGATCACTTTTTGGTAGAAGCGTGGATCTAGATAACGCGAAACCTGTTGTCCTCGTGTCTTTTACGCAAAAGTAGAAAAATACAGTCCAGCAACTAGATCAACAAACAGGGCTGTGATCCACTGACCTTCCCGCGACATGTTGTACGTGTCCCAAGAGAAGAGCACAGAGGGAATCTTCCTCTTCACCTGATCCAGCTGCATGCCCTGACTCACATCCAGCTTCTCAGGCCTGCGAGGAGTCAACACACGAACACAACATTGGAGCACCTGCTAGCAGGGGTCACATAGCCTAACAAACAAAAAGGAATATGATGGTGGCAGTGAGGACAAATAGCGAGAGACTCTATGCAGAGGGATGCTGCAGCAGTAGAAGTGTAGGTGTAGGTGTGATGCTAAGGGTGGGGGGGGGGGTTACTCACAGTTTGAAAGGCAGGTAGGGTCGTCCCGAGGAGCGCAGACACACGGGCAACAGCTCCTGGCCCTTGTTCACCAGCAGACCGCTCCACACCAAGTAGTACTTCCCTGTGTGCAAGGGTCAAAGGTTGGCCAGGAGACACGAACAGAAGACAGCCAGAACAGTGTGGTCATGTGAAAGAATAAATCAACGACACTGTGGAGTGTGCGTTGTTGGTGGCTGGTTTAAGCAGGCTGCACACCTGTGGGGCATTGGCCAATAAAAGGCCCAGCCCAGCCACCCAGCCCACACGCACAGGAGGAGCGCTAGCATGTCAGCACGTACCACCTGCTCTGCTTGTTCAAACCATTCTCAAACTTTAAAATAAACCTGTTTGTTGTAAAAAAAATTAATAATTAAAAGAACAGCCACCAGCAACACACACTCCACACATAGCACAGTGATCCATAGAGCTCCTTAATCTTGCTAGCGGAGGAGCTAAACATACACTTGGATGGATCAGAATAGAGACAAAATGTACCAACGTACCTCTACGAACTTCAGGGGGTATTGTGTTGAACCTGTGAAATCAAGTGAAGGGAAGCAAACAAAAAATATTGTATAAATATCACGCAAAGGAAAACTTGTATTTTTGGTAATAATTTTGCCGCAACATTCTCTACAAATGTACACGAACATTATTTTTAGAAAGTCATAATACAACGCATAAGACATACCGGTGTACAGTGGAGGGCACGGACCCGGACTCCTTGCCTTTGTACTGGTAGGAAACCACGGCGTACGGACAGATGTGTCTCGGCCGCGCCTTAATCTCGTCGAACGCGAACTCAAAGAAGTATTGCTGAAAGGCAAAGATGAACTTAGATACTGACCAGACATGTATAGTCAAAGCACGACATTCATCGCACAGAAACATCTGTCGCCGTGAACGGGCGGCTTCTTTACCTGCGTGAGCTCAAAGGCGCGGTAGGACAGTAGTGACGTAACCTTGTTGGCGTTCTTGGAAACGTGACAGTCTAACTTGGGTGTTGGTTCCATGGCGTTCTTAGGCATGTTCTCGTAGATGTGCTTTAATCGGCCCTGTGACGACAAACAAGAGACGCTCTCGGATTAAACGGCTCCCGGGAACTGTCGGACGTGTTTCCATTGTGGCTACGATCAAGTAAAAATCACATACCCTCATGACTTTAAAGATGATCATGTCCCCAGTGGAACCCACTTCAAACGGATTAATTTGAAGCAAATCAGCGTATTTGGAGAGGTAAACACCTGAAATGACAAAATAAATAAAAAAATAGTAGAAGACATTCTGTTAAGGATTGACTGGTTGATTGGTAGTTGCAGGCATAGCACGATCGGGTCGTTTGACTTCTTGTTTACCAAAATGCGGAGACAGCCACTTATTTCCTTGTCCATGTAAAGTGCCCGGCAAAGTGCCCGGGATCAGCTGAGGGCCAACACAACATATGTGTCGCGAATAGAAGGGTCATTGTGAGCAGTTGCTAAGCAACGTATTTGGCGACTTCTAATAAAAACGTATTTAAAGAAAAACTATTTTGGAAGAACATCGTTGGGGAGAAAGGTCCACGGTGCCGACAACCGTGATTCACTCTGCTGTTAACTTTGGCCCCACTTTTTACATGAGGGCCGATACGCTTAGGACATCAACTATAACAAAGTTCAGACATTTTTGGTTTTGCAGAATACGCTGGTTGTTTAGACGGGTACCACACAGTACCACAGCTGTATCGTTATAAGTACTGTGTAGTGAGCGAAGACAGAGTGCAATCGCTCTCTAAATGCCATCACAGTCTGAACGCATCTCTGTCCATCTCTATCTCCGGCTTGTTTGCTTACAGGTCAAGAGGAACAACATCAGGGAGCCCCAGCGACTCACCCACGGCGGGATTTCCCAGTGTTGTGATTCTGGAGTGCCCCACCGACAGCCCCTTCTCACAGATCCACTGGAGCTAGAAACACAGGGAAGCAAACAGTCAAACCTCTGATCAGCACCGGAACCCCAATTCTGCGCGTCGGACATATCGCTCATTTCTTCGTGGCCTGGACCAACCTTGGATTTGTCTGGATAAAGGAAGCAGTAAGACTCCGTCAGCTCTTGTTCGGTGCGGCCCTCCTGCTTCATCTCTCGCCGCTTTTCGATAAACTGCCAAACCGAACGAACACATAGCCAGCGTAGAAGACCGTTAAATTATGGGCCGTGACAAACTTCAACACTGAGGCTGTGTTAAGTCTTAAGTTTCAAAAAGCAACAGGATTTGTAGGACCCAGTAATGACTCTCAATGAGTCAATATTTATTCATCTTAGGTACTCTGTGCTCGCCTGTAGCTTGACTAGCCATTGTATGCACAGTGCAATGCAGAGGACTTCATACAGTCAACTCAAAATACACATGAAATATTACAAAACTCAAACAACAGTCTCCTTCTGCCTGAGGGGACCGGTGAGGCAGGCGCGCGTACCTCCTTCTCCAGGAGCTCGTTGTGAATGAGCTTGGCCTTGCAGTAGGAGAAGGTCCCGCGTGACGAGGAGTCCAGGTAGAAAGAGGAGAGGATCTTCGCCAGGTCTTCAAACTCCCGGCTGTCGGGTGGAAGGCACTGGTACAGCCCTGCGACCACGAGAGAGAGAGAGGGAAAGCGATACGTGGATTAGAATATGTACAACACTGTCTGCACTGTCTATGGAGGAGAAAGACAAAGCACCGTGACCTGACAAAAACAAAGCCTTTACAAGATTACAGCATTACACGGCATCAAGCAAGCTCGTGACGTGAAGGCATTACTTTTCACCGTTTGGGAGTTACAGAATACTAGTTTGTCTGATAGGTGATGTCTAAGAGAGAGCAGGGCGAGAATAGAATAGGCGTCTTCTTGGGGACACACATAGGAGAGAACAGATTTCCTAGCCAAGTGTTGCTGCAGGTGATACACGCAGTTGAAGTGATTAGGATGACTACAGCTATCACTACGGCAGTGTGTGTGTTTCATACAAGAGAAAAGTGAATCAGTGTTACTACTTGAAGCAATCGTCTAGGAAAGACAGTAGTCTGTTGAACAAGAGGACCACTCTAAACGTACTACAACGTGACACAAACGCCAACCAACACCTGATACATATGATTAGTTGTGGATTGCGGTTTCGTGAAATTCCCACCCCACTGCAACAGGTAGTGTTTAAAAACACTTTGAATTCCTATGGGTGGAAATCTAAATTATGTTGGCCATAAGTAATGTAATATACCAGTTGAACCATAACTCAACTTCCTTCCCTTTTCATGTTTTTACCATGCAAGCAGGAACAATTTTAGCTAGCACAGTGACTTTCAAGACACAAAGTTAACTTCTGATGCTGACTGTAGTGAGGCGGAAACAGCTTTACTCCAGTACTAACTGCCAAGTAAGCATGGGACTAACTTGCATAGGTAGACACACCTTTGGCATCACAATGCTTGACCTGCTAAGCCATGGCAATGTTTACCAAATAGAACATCCCTTCAGTGTTTCTGCCCAACGTTGCATACAGACACAATGCAGACTGACAAAGTCTTTCATTCAGTGTAATGAATGCAAACCCTCAAATATAACTGAGACATCTCAGATTGTCACATGGATAATGGGCCTACGTAGGGCGCATGTCTAATAAACTTGCATGAAGGACCCCATCGCTGTCACCCAGTGTGTGATCTGAGCTACATCCACAATGACATCGAGAGCCAACTGTCTGGTGAAGTTCGCACAAAACGATCACGGTGCGCAACTTTACGCACTCGACTCACGTTAACACCTACACAGGCGCGACCGCGTGTGTTTATAAGGGGCTTGCACATCAGAATGCATCATGGGATTTTGTATTGGCCATACTTTACCATATTGAGAAGAGGAGTTATAGTACTGCACAATCCTAGATCAACGCAATACCGTAACCTAGGCTAATTCAAACTTTAGTCTTGCGTGAGAAACGCTGTGGCAGTTCCAAACACAACAATGTCTCCCCATAATGACACATTATTTCAGGATTAAATGCTAAACAACGACCCAAAAAAACAACAACTAACGTCCCGGTGCTCATATGCTTCCAAAATGGAGGCGGTCATTGGGGATACGACGTCGCGATGTACGAGCCCCCTTATATGTGATCCAAAACGGTGACACATTATCATGTTCACATGTCTGTCTTCGTATGGGCACTGTAAGGTCAGTGGCACTGGAGTGAGTGTCCGGGGCTCCTCGCAACACACTACCAGGCCAGACACAGCCAGCACACAGCGAGCAGGCCAACGCAATAACAACGCAGCTGTAACTCCAATTAAACTGCTTTCCTTTCGAAGAAACCGAAACAAACGAGGCCAGCCAACAACTAGCGAGCTAGCTAAATGCAGCAGCCCGAGTCTCAAGACAGGGGCAGAGGCTCTGTAGCTGTTCAGAATAGCAAAGGGGCTTCCACAACCTTTCCGTTCCTTCATTTTCCTCGGGATTTGGAAACCCTTCCGCGGCAGCTCGTCTCGCGGTCTCTGGCCCGGCGAGGGTGAGCCGCGCGAGCCCTGCACGTCTGTCTGCTGCACGCTCCTCCGCCGATGATCAGCGGCTTCTGGCTCGGGCTTTACCCTGTCTTCGCATACAGTCCGATCGCCATTTTGGTTGGTTGTGGCCGAGGTGGCGCCTGACGGCGGATTCTTCGTGCCTTTGCGCTCCTCCGAGCGGATCGCGTCCGTTTCGGTACATTCGGTGTCCTTCCTCCCTTCAGCGCCGGGATTCAGGGCCATTTTTCGGGGGACAGCGCGCGTCTCGGCCCGGTAATGTCGCTCTTCACGTACAGTGCCGCTTCACAGACACATTTTCCTCCTCACCCAACCTCCGCCATTGTGAATGTGACGTACACGTTCTCCTCCTCCGCCTCCTCCACCACCGCCGCCGCCGCCACCACCACCACTGCAAAACGCTCCTGTCACTGTTTACATGCGAGAGAATCCACGCCACCTAGTGACCGTGCCCAGGCCATATGACTTTCAGATGAAGTGATCAAAACGAAACTGAGGAAAAAAACAACAACAACAATAACTCTTGTTGTGTCGTGGACGAGTGCACACCGTTCTCGGTTTCCTTTTTGTATGAATCATAAGCGACTGTCTGGGAGTGTATCTATGATTGATATTGACATGATAATATGCTGCGAGTCAACACGTTGACGAAATGTTCAAACGCATGAGAGCATCAAACAGATGGAATTTAGATTTAGAATTATTAAAAAGGCCAAATATGGAGAATTTCCTCATGCTTCTAAAGAACAGCTTTGAGTCGCTGGGGCTTGACCTCTTCTACAGTCGCGATCATCGATTGCAATACAATATTCTTCCACCAGGAGACACTAAATGAGATTTAAGTTGGGGATGTGAGATGAGAATAGCAATCACACAAACAAACAAACAAACAAACAAACTGACTTTTGTGTACATCTTGTAATATTGCCTTATTTCAAAGCAACATATTTAAAGGCAATTTGTGCTTGGTCTATTTCATGCAGTGACGTATTCCAATGTGTGTCTGCATGGTAGGTAGGCTATATCATTTCAAATGGTTAAGATTAGGAAAAGATTAGACTCCCTGTGTTCACTAAAGATCCCATGGTGCTTGTCGTAAGAGTAGGGGTGCTAATCCCGGGGTCCTGGCCAAATTCCCAACCTGGCTCTTAGCTCTAATTGGATGGAGAGCCGGTGTGTGGTGAGCGTTCTGGCGCCTACTGGCTGTCATGCATCACCCAGGTGGGTGGGTGCCACACACTGGTAGTGGGTGTCATATCCCCCCCCTCCCACACACACACACACACACACACACTCACTACGTAAAGTGTGTTGAAAAACGCTCTATAAATGCAATTAATTATTATTATTATTAAGATTAGGAATAAGGTTAACAATAGTTAAAGTTATAGATTCAGGGTGGTGAAGGATCTGGGGAAATCAAAATTGAACCGTCATTGTTTTTTTATTGCAAGTGGTGTAGGCCTATACAGAAAACCATAAAAAAAATATGTGGTCCCAATTGTTAGGGAGGACCATTACTGCCTCTGCTATAAACGTCGTACTCCTTATAGCGAAGATAATCCCTCAGCCTGGGGGGAAGAGGAAGATAGCCAATGAAGACGGGTGATCTCAGTCGCAGTTGGTTCAGATATCCTCTTATCCTCAGTCGACACAGGTGCTTCAGGCTCCTCGCGTTCCCTGAAATGGAGTTTGTCCGATAAAAGTTAAAAAGACATTCTTTAAATGACACGTAGGTTAACGCGAACAACCGGAATTACCAAAGGTTGAGGATACATTTCTCTCTCACTTTGAATGTGGCAGATCTCTTCCCATTGTTTCTGCTCCTGCAAGGTGTCCGTGAGCTTTATGCAGAATGACACGTGGTCCGTGTAGTCGAGCATCATACGCACCACCTGGCCGGATAGCTGCTTGAGCCACTGCACCGTTATAACCTCACAGAACTAAACAAAAACGACAACAAAGAGACACATACGGTGCTGAGAAACCAAAAGGCAAAAAGCAAAAAGCAATCTGCAAAGTACATTTCTTTTGCATCGTTTATATTTCTCTTCTTCTCGCTCTGGTCGAGGCCCATTTTTTTTTTCCTTCTTCTCACCATCATGTCTTTGATGACCGAAGAAGAAGTCCACGGCGCGTAGTCATGGCAACCGCCGCCATAGGGACAGTCGAAACAGCGGCTCACGTCGTAGCCGTGGTTCAGGATCATCCGCAGCATCACCTCGTCCTTCAGCGCGTACTGCGCCGCCGAGGGGAAGTGCGTGGTGTTGACGCGGGAGTAGTAGTTGACGTTGGCTCCGGACTTCAGCAGGGCGTTGATCAGCTCGTAGTTGCCCTGCCGGAGGGCCACCTGCAGACAGCTGATGGGGTCCTGGTTGGCCATGGCGCCGGCCTCCAGCAGCAGCCGCGCGCACTGCAGGTCGTCGTTGGCGACAGCGAAGAACAGGGCGGAGCGCCGCTCGTCGTCGTAGTTCCGCCGCACCCGCGGGTGCAGCATCGTGTTGGGGTCGTGGCCCGCGCGGAGCAGAGCCTCGATGCACGGGGCGTGACCCCCCGCCGCCGCCGAGTGCAGGGGACTCATCCCGCTCTCCTTAACCGCCTCCAGCTTGGTCACTCGGATTAGGTGCTCCAGTGCACTGTTATCCAGAGAGATGGCATTGGTTTGTGAGGGGTCATGACGGACACGTATTATATGTGTATGGGGGGCAAACTAGATGGTTGCAGTGCATTTCTCACAGTACGTGTCCGTGGTACGCCACCCGATGAATAGGCAGGTGTCCGCTGTACAGGGGTATGTTGGCGTCTGCTCCGTGATCCAGAAGTGTGGAGACTATGTCGGGGTTCCCCGATGCCGCGGCCTCGAACAGGACGGTGCCGGACTCCGATTCCGATCCGTAGTTCACGTGGGCTCCTTTAAGCACAGACACACACACACAGTGTCCCACGCATAAGCACTCATGTTGTGCATCACCTATTTATAGTTCGTAAAATGACTGTAAAAGAACTTGTTTCACATTAATTTCTACATTACTACCTTTCTGGAGCAGGATCTCCACTATATTAAGATGTCCGTTCTGCGCAGCCAAAGCCAAGGGAGTTTTCCTCTTGATGTCATACGCATCGGGGTTAGCACCGGACTCCAGGAGCAAATGGGCAAAGTTCTCGAGGCCCAAGAAGGCCGACTCGTGCAGTGCTGTCCGCTCCAGTGATCCCCTTTGGTCCACGTTAGCATTGTAGCGTAGCAGAAGTGTGGCCAAGTCGTACTGATCATTTAGAATAGCTGTGAATAAGACGCAATGAGGATGTGCATTTAACCTGCTGCTTTTCATATAGACTGGACTGTGTATAGAAACATGCAAACCTCACCTGCCACTAACGGAGAGTCCTGTTCATCGTTCTGGAGGTCTGGGTTACACCCGTTCTGAAGCAGAAAGGTAGTGTTGCCTCTGAGGCTGTACACTACTGCCAGGAACAGAGGTGTCTCACCTTTAAGCGTCCGACACTGGCCGGCTCCCTGTGAGGATCCTGCAACCAAAGCGCCAAACAATCAATATCTAAGTGAATCAAACTGAATTGAATACAACAAGGTCATAATAACCAATACCTGAGAAGACATCCTCCAGTATTTTCCTCCTGCCCTGTACTGCAGCCTCATGCAGAGGGATCCACCCTCGCTCGTCGACTTTAGACAGAGCTCTGGGCTGTATCATCAGTCTGTTCAGTGCATCCTCGTCGCCTATGGAGATGGTATGAGGGTGGCATTTTCAGAAAGGTAATACGATAGTAACGACTGGAAACGAAATAATGACATTTGAGTTGTTAATTGAGCCATCAAGTGTGAGATCACCTTCCCTAATTGCCGTGAAGACTTCATCCGGGTCGTCACTTACTTTCAGATCACTGCGGGAAGGAACACACACACACATCAGGAAGAACAGATAGTTACTAGATGAAGAATGCATGCCATGCACAATGCAGAAAGAGTATTTGTGTGGAAGATTTGGAGGTTTACCCGGGACTCAAGCCTTTGAGTTTTCTATATTGAATCAGACTCTGTTCAATAATATACTGCGTCGCCTCATCTTCATCCAAGTCCTCCTCTGAGTCGTAGTTTTTGTCATGTTCTCTGTTCATCTATATTCTTCCAGAAATGTCCTCCGATGTGAAATGCAGGCTATCGCTCTAATGAGGTTAAGTGGGTAAACAAGACAGTTAAACAGTACACTCGAGACCATGGACAGTTTTATCACATTCCTATAGACGGGTTTCCTGTTTACAAACATGGTTGGAGGGGGCAATACACCGCATTGTTTCCATGAACAGTATTGTATTGCATTTTCCCTTGTAAATCCTGAAGCATAATGGAATGATAAAACGCTATTTCCAGAGGTGAATGTGTGGGTTTGTCTTTCTTTTGGATATGAATGTAACATGGCTAATGTTTGTTTGCTAGTTTCATCCTAACATCACTGACTCGAAGACTAATAATTTCAGTGTATAAATAAATGACAGAATTTGCCCTCTTGTACTTCTAAGAAATGTCAGAAGGCTAGTTTTAGTTAGCTGGGTAACGAAAAACCTTCTGACTTATGAACATGGCTTTCGTGGTTTAGTTGTTCATTGGCCGTCAACCTGTCCATGTAACTTTTTGACAATATCAACGATGATCACGACAATAATATGTCAAAGTAAATCATATTTCTATGGGTACAAGACAGCCTATACTATCCCGCCATGATACCATCTAGCTAAGTTTTACCCTGGACATTCGCGATACATTAAAAAAGTTATTCAAACAAACAATGTATTCACATCGAACCTCATCTAGATTATTTGTTTGGACCACAGAATCATGTCACAGTTTGTGTTTTGTGCATTTCTCCCCACATTCCATCCCCCCCATATTAGGCTTATAGTGCATTTATAGATTCTATATCATTTATATAGTTCTTTTATTGAAAAATAAGAGATATGGACATCAAAAATCCTCTAGTGGAAAATCTATAAATGCACTATAATAATATGGGAGGGGATGGGTATGTGAAGATATGGCAGGTGATGGCACTTAGCCTAAATCAAGCCTCCTACTATACCGATTACAGTAACAAATTAGTTCTCACTAATGGGAAAACATTACCGGATTCTTATGCTATTCCTGAAAATGAATGGATGTTGGATGTCCAAAAGGTCAACTATTGTATGGCCCGATATAGGATATTATACACATATCTGATAGAAAAGTTTTGTGTATATACTAAAGCAAATCCACGTGCATACAAATCATTAGATGCCTACATGTACTGTGTGGCCATACTATTAAGTTGTACTATGACACATGATCCAAGTTTTGTGTTGGAAGTGGGCGCTGCCCTTTGGACTATTACGCCAATCCACAATGGTTTGTGTGGGGAATTGGGAGAGAAACGATCAATAACAGTTTTTAGCTTAATATGTCATATATATATTTATGACACAATACAATACAAATTTATGAAAATTGAGAAAGGGGTTTGATAACTCGTAAGTGGGCGGGAGAGGGGGGGCCAGTTATACAATAATACATTGTGTATTATTAACTTTTAATGTAAAATAGCAATAGCATTTTCTCATATTAGTGTGAAGGTATGTTGAAGGACTTGTTTATCCACCTGAAGGCATGCCATCTAGTACATAGCTGGTGTCACGTAACAGTTACAATGTTGCTCTTGAAAAATGCAAACACAAGTTAACATACAGGGAAACAACTAAATCCGTTCACATGGTACAGAATGAGAGAACACTAAATGATATGTATCTCAAGTGTCATGGAAAGTCAACAGTTACCTATGTTCAAGATAAAGCTTGCACGCAGGTAAAAATATTAACAGCATGAAATATGACCACAATGTCCCAATGTTGTGCAATGCATAATCCATCGCTTTATCAATAATTATAGTTGTTGTGTTTACCTTATAGTCAACAGGCTCTGGGCTTTCGGTGACTCTGACAACAGGAGAACCAATGGACTTCACAGCGCACAAACATACCTATATATAAATATATAACGACACGACTATAAATACCTCAGTCCCGGGGCCTTCGCAGCCAGACTCTGGCTTTGACCTACTCAATACTGCAGCTACTATTGCAATGACATGCACGTTCATTTTTAACACAGGAAGGACACCCGATGGCCAAAGATGGGATTTAATTTTCAGTACACACATTTTGTATTCACAATTATATTCATGAATGTGAAATCCATTAAAATAATGTGGTTACTTCTCCAGAATGAATGGGCAATACCACTTCATAATAAATATACTTTTTAGAGTGTAATTAGAGTGTGTTTGGTAATGTCATTTAATGTGCTCATGATTATACACGCATACATTTGTGTTTGTGTGCTATTTAATTTTTTTAAAGCATTTAGAAAGCTTTATAAACACGAATAAAAGCAGAAAAATAATCAAACCAAAATACTTTGATTGCATATATATATATCAATATTTATTGCATATAATAAACCTGAACAAAACAAACCATCATCTAACCCTTCTGTGCTCGAGTGCATTCTCAGATGAAGTCAGTCGTCCAGCTGACAGAGCATGGCCACGCCCCGTTTGATCCAGTGTTGAGGCTGCTTGCCGGTGGGCAGCGTCATGGTGATCACAAAGTTGGTGGAGTGTCCCGTGGTGGACAGGGTTCCCTTCCTCTCGCTGGTCTTGTACAGAGGGCACACGTACAGCCTCCGGGGCTGCTCGCCGCTCTTCTTCTCAGCTGGATGGTGAAGGAGGAACGCAAGAGAGAAAGAAAGAAGATGGAATTGATTGACGAAAGCAGCGCAAAAAAGGAATGGGATCTTGGATCGCATCCAGCGGCATGCTTACTGGGTTTGATCCAGATGATGGGCATCGAGTCAAACAGGACTTTGGGCTGCTGCTCCGCAAGCACGCCACTGATGGAAAAGAGATAGTACTTTAATATGATAATGTCATTTTGGGTTGAATACACCGTGGGTAGAGTGATTTTTACCTGTTTCTATCCCAGCGAGCTCCATCCAGAAACAGCCCGTGGATATAAACGCCGTCCTCGGGAGCTTGCTCTGACTCATCCCGAGCGAGAACCTGTAGGGGAAGAATACACCGCAGATAATGAACACGGAACGAAAACAACCGACGACAAAAAGACGGGGACAACAAGAGTGACATTCGTCTGTAGGGGTGTAGAGAGCGTTCGTATTCGTCTTCCCGACCTCAAACTCAAAGCCCAGCATGTCAATGGGGATGTGATATTTCCTAGCGTAGTTCTGCATGGCCCCTGTAAGGAAGGCCTGGGTGAAGAAGAAGCCGGACAGCCAGAACACATGAGGCTTGCTGCTGTTGAACCAATCCTGACAGGGGGGGCAGGGGGGGGGGGGGAGGAAAAGGGATATAAATTATGAAACAGCTATAAAAGACCGATAAATGTAATCTGTGATAAGCCATCCGTGATAAGGTCACATTGATCGGGATTGCTAGAATGAACGCCATTACGTAAATGGCAAAAAGGCCTTGTCTGAGCTTTATAGGTCAGCCTCACCCTCAGGAACTTGAGCCGGGAGAGGAAGTCGGTGACGTAGCTGCCCAGGGGTTTGAGGCTGGGGTAGGAGCGCTTAGCCCACCTCTCTGGCACCTTGCCCACCAACAGACTGCCTGCGACGGCCTCCAACTCTGCATCCATCACCACCAGACCCTTGATGGCTTTCAGCAGGTTCTGTATGCTCACGCGGATCGTTACACACAGCCTAGCGGAGGGAGGGGGGGGAGAAGAACAGAAAACGGTCAGCTGATATCGCGTGTGGATGTCGGATACTATATACTATGTTAGTGTGCGTACGTGTTGTAGCGCTCCATCTCCTGGACCAGCACAGTGTTCATACTCTCCTCGTAGAGCACTGGGAATTTTAAAAGTGCGGCCTCAATGTCGAAATTGTCGGGAAGCTAAGAGAAATGAGTAAAGAAGTAAAGAAATTAAATAATATATATAATAATAAAATATCTACTTTGCTACATGTTGAAAAAGTCGTGTTATTAGAATACACAACCCCTTGTGGGGTACAATGGGCTGTGTATTTTAAGTACTTAAAATACACAACTGTATTTTAATAACACTACTTTTTCAACATGTAGTCGTGTGTTTATTTTGCTTTTATCCATTCGTTGCCGTTAATGATTTAGGTAAATATAGATGGATATAGATAGAAATAGACATAGAGCCACAATCAGTGAATGCAGTCTTAATGGTACCCCATCCAACCTGTATATAAATGGCAATGGATGGATTCGTTGCGTGGATGAGCAGTGGGCTAAGTCAGGCACATATACCTTAGTCAGGATGTCATTGGCTATTTCGTGCAGGGCGTTGTCTCCCCCGGAGCTACTTCCTCCTTTGCCCCCGCTGCCCTGGGTGAGCAGCAGCGAATCAAACAGCAGCTTGGTCTGCTGCAGATCCTTAGAGATGTCCACATTTTCATGCATCCCAAATATCTCGGGATTCTGGATGAGCGGTAATTTCTAGAAGACGCCGACAGGACAGACAAATTAAAATGGATGGAACCTAAAAGCAAGTTGAATACAAACGCATTGACCTGCTGGAGTCTTACACATCCTGTCACCTTAATAAACTCCACATAGTCCTCATAGATGGATTTAGACGGGGCAAAGTATTTGCCGCTGGGCGAGAAGGCATAGCGGGGTTTCGCGACGATGTCCCGGTTGTAGAAGTCGGCCAGAATGGTCATGAGGAGCCGTCTGTCCCAGTCGTCGGTCACCCGGCCGCCATAGTTACACTCGCCAGTCAGGTAGGTGATAGCCTCGAACGGCACCTCGTCATACTCCGTCACAAATAGCTTGGGGGGTGGGGTGGGGTGCAGGAGGAGAAGTGGAAGTGTAGTGTCAATGATGAAAACAATGACTTACACACACACACACACACACACACACACACACACACACACACAGGGTGCAAAATTAACTTTTTTGTCCACTGGCCAAATGGCTAGTGAATTTCACGAGCCACTCAATAGATTATCATTGTTTTTTTTGGCTGGTTGGTGAAGCAAATCGAAATCTAAAATGTTATATTTTACCAGCATTTGGCTGGTGGCTGGTGCTAATTTTGTGCCCTGCACACACACACACACACACATCTGGAAATATGTAGCTAGTAGTTACAAGAACTAGAGCTGGTGAAAATGTATTATTATGGGGAAATAAATACAGCATTAATCGAATATCGTGATGTCTACTGTGCTTCAGCAATGCATTCACAATACAACTTAAAAACTCTAAATCTAATCCAGAAAAAGATATACATTGATGTAAAGTATATCAGAAAAACCTCTAGTTTATTTACACCTCATATTGTCATTGTTATCATCATGGATTTAGACCGCATATACATACATACATACATACTACATACTCAGTGTTATGATGTATGATGATGCCATCGCACATAATACACAATGATAACCTAATGAAATAGCAGGGCTTAGATAAAACTCTGGCTGAATACCTGTAGCTGTCTGATGCTTATGCGCAGGTCTGACTCATTGAAGCCGTACGGAATATTCCATCCCAGGGGACCAAACTTCTTCCTCTCTTGGACGAGCGCGTGAAAGAAACACACACCATACAAAAGCTTCTCCCAGATCTACAGGGACAAGAATGACACGTTTTGCTTTGTATATGCATGTGGGTGTGTGTGTGTGTGTGGTTTCTTTGCCCACCAGTTCCTTGCTGGGGCAGCTGTTGAAGAACTCAGAGTCAGAGATGGGATCTGACAGATAGGACTGCAGCAGGTTGAGTCTGAGACCTGTGGGTGGTTCGTTTGTCATCTTCACGCCATTCTGGAGAATAGTCACTGGAAACTGATGTAGAAAGCCACAAGGGGTCAATATAAATGCCATGCTTCATTAAATGGATAGCTTTAAATAGTAATTTACATTGTAGCCACTAAAACCACTTTCAAATGAACACATTGATAGGTTGACAGTATTTTCAGGGAGATTCGGGATCAAATAAGGAATTGCTGGAGAACTGCTAGAGACCACTGAATATATTTTATGGGGTAGGCATTAAATAGCTAGAAACAGCCTAAACAAATCCTCCTATCTTAGAGTAGCCTTACCCAAGATAAGATAAGATGTACATTATTAATCCCAGACGGGGAATTCGGGTGTCACAGCAGAAAGTACAGGACAGCAGTGAGAATTAAAAGAGATCAACAAATAAAAATAAGAATAAAACGACAAAAAAAAATAGACACCCACCTTGGGTGAGGGGTAGCTGGTGAGCCACAGACGGAAGTCTGGGTGACAGGTGTCTGAACTGAAGTCCTCACATATCTTCTCTAAGGTGGACATCCAAGACACTGCCAGGTGACAGTTCTGCAGGCACACCCAGGTACCCTCTTTCATGGATGTGTGTATCATTTTGGCAGCGATGGGACCCTGCCCCTGACCCAGAGAGATGGACTGGAATTTGCCCCCACCCATGTTCTTGTAATTGGCAAACTTCAGCAGGCCTGGAAAGGAGGACAGACATTTCCATATGGTTAGCGGCCGTCCATTATATGGGTATCATCTATCAAGGTTCTTCTACCCTTTTCAAATGGACTTAAAAAGTACAAGTATTTTACTCTTTGCTCTTCAACTGATGAAGTCCATACCATTGACCTTTCTGTATGAGCACCAGACCAAAAAGACACTTAACAAGGTTTTGGTATGTCATGGTATCGCTGGCTGTTTTTGTTTGCAGGGAACTGAATACAGGTTATGGGAACCATTCAAAACAAAAAAAACAGTGACCCTGCTATGTTATCGTGATCTTAGAATCATTCTGCCGGGATCAGACTACTCAAATTCAGCCCGATTCCGATACGATTTCGCCGTCGCAGACAATCTGTCAGTGTCTCGGGCGATCATGAATGTCAGGACGTCGGATCGGGCTATTGTACCCTGTGTAGTGTGACATGGTCTAAAGCGATGTGTCGTCTGGGACGTGCTACCACGACCCGGCATAAAGACTAGCGTGTTTGAATTTTACACTGACGTTGATGAATTAAATATTGACCCCTCCTCCCCGATCCCAGGTGAACTTGACGCGAAGACAGAATATGTCGCAGTCAAACGTGTAGTGTGGCCCTGTCTCCCGCCCAAGTCACGGCAAGATTTTATGACGCAATAATCGCCTAATTTGACATGGTGACCATCGTCAATGCTTGGGCATGTGCCCGTTGGGGGTGTGGCCGGTCGGAGCAAATTGGTTCCAACACCAGTGTAAAGGGGTTATCTGGGTGTTAGATTTACAACTCAAAGTAATGCGCCACCTACTGGCCATGGGGTCAGCTCCCGGGGAGAGAACGAACACCAGCGGGACGGTGCAGTCAGAATCCAGGTAGCTTTTACTCAGGTCGAAGGGCGGCGGCTCCACAAACATTTTCCCCAGTTTTTTGGTCACGTAGTTGGAGACAGCCGGTAGGATCTTATCGGGCCTGAGGCAGCGGAAGAGGATCATCTTCTGGAGAGCATTGAGGCGCTCAACCCAGGGTCTGGGTAGACGGACGTTGTAGGGTTCCTTGCTGTCGTAAATGGACTTAAAGTCTTCTGGGTTATTTAGGAACGCCTCTCTATGTGTACGGGAGAGAGAGGGTATTGCATTTAGTACACGTTACCCAATAGTTTCCAGTACGTTGCATCACGCGGATCTATATTTCACAGTGGACCTTACTTGATGCCATGGAGGCCTGGTTGCTCGCTGGCTCTGCAGATCTCATCCCAGCTCTTGTCCTGCAGCCAGGAGGGGTCTGGGTTGGGGGTCGTATTTTCTAGGCCGACGCCTCCAGTTAGCAAGAACATCAAGTCTCCATAGTCAATCTCCTTCTTTGCCCTGCATGGACATTATAATTATGCACATCAATATACCTTAGATGGGCCTAGACACGTCTAACACTTAGACCCGTTTCCCTCAGCACAGCCAAACACTTACAGGAGGAGGTTTGAGCAGAGCAGGAAGGAGAAAAGGAGTTTGTCCTTCTCAAAGAGTGAGCGGCACACGTTGCAGTACAGATTGTACGTAAAGTGATCAATCAGGTACCCCAGCCTCTTCTCCAAGATCTTGGACTTGTTGCTGAGAGAGCAGAAGAAAACATTAGTTATGTCAAGCTAATGAAACTTGAACAAAAAACGATCTATAATGGATCTTCATTTTATTGGTAGAAATATATTATTAATTAATTTATTCCTTTTCAGAATAAAATGGGCTCTTAAACACCCTAAGCTACTGCAAAATGTCCAGCCCGCTGCTCCACTATTTACATAAATCTAGCCCTTTAGATTCCATGCTTCACCACCTAGCCAGTAAAATAATTGTCTCGTTCGTAGTAGGCTTTTCTTAGGGATTGAGGGCTTGAGCTATATCATCCCTATCACCTTATTAAATACCACTAATTGGCTCATTTAACTTCTGCTGATCCTCTGCTGAGCTTTTTGACCAAACATTTAACGTGGAAATGTGACATACAATGCCATGTGTGCCACTCACCTGTCCTGTATGGAGTTGATGTAAAGGTTAACAAACCACGTGAGAGAGTACTGGTACATGGGATCTATGTTAGCCAGGTCGGCGATGCTGAAGAACAGAACAGAGGAGTGTTTGGCAATGGCCCTGTAGCCCTCTCTAGACTCTGCAATCTTGATCTCGGTCTTCTCAGCTATCTGTGAGGTTAAAAAGAGACATATGGATCATTTAAGCTTCAGATGCAAAACCAATCATATTCATAATACATCAGGTGTCCTCTCTCTCTCTCTCTCTCTAGATTAGAGCTGCACTGGTCTGACCTGTTGTTTCTTGGAGATCTCGTTGGACATGAGCTTAGCGGAGTCCAGGATCTGAATGGCGCTCTCGTCCTCCAGGATGTTGCCTTCAGACGACTGCAGCGTCTCCAGGATCTTGTCCTCAATCTCCTTCAGCTGCTTCTTGTTGGCCGCTGACTGCAGGATCAGAGCGTTTCTCTCCTCCTCCAGCTCTGGCCTGGAGCACAGGTAATGGAGGGACAATTATGTTCTATTAACTATTTATCAGACATTGTTATCTAAAGCGACTTGTTTTTTAGCTTTTTCTGTCTGAGATGAAAGATGAACCCAGAACCTTTAGGCGGGAGTCGAACACCCTAACCACTACGCTATCCTGCTCTTAGCCCATGCAGTACAGCATATAATGCAGTGAATACAGTGTTTATCCACACTCTAATCTACCTCTCCTTGGCCACCATGATCCCAAGCAGCTGGTCTTCCAGGCCTTCAGGGGTGATCATGAAGTTGAGCAGGGACACCTTGGTGGCCAGCTCGGGAAGGTAGTGGGGGTTCCTCAGCTTGGTGGTGATGTAGAAGCGGAAATCATGCGAATACTCAATCACACTCTCTCCCAGTCTGATGCAATCCACGCCACCTGGACAAAACAAAACAGAACAGTACTCCCGTGAGGATAGCCAGTATAGGGTGCTGTTGAACGTCACGATGGTGATGGAGGCGTGCTGCACCTTGTTTGAAGGTCTGTTTCAGCAGCAGGGGCTCCAGCGAGGGGTCCAGCTCTTCCCCCACGTTCTCCAGCAGCAGAGGGGTACCAAACTGGATGCAGTTCTCCAGCGTTCTCATGTAGTCTCCGTCCGTCAGCTTGATGACGCTCAGGTTGTTGTCTTTCTCAGAGTTTTTCACCCACTTGTTGGCCTGCCCCTGGGGGTCGATCATTAGAGGCCTGCACACATAAGAGTGATTGTATGCAGCTGCATGAATGCAATATGATGCAGTCCATTTAAGCAGTGGCAGTAGCTCAGTAGCTGTGGCAGGTTGTCTGGCAACTGAGGGGTTAGCAGTTAGAAGTTCAGGATAAGCAAGAAAGACACCTTTCTACTAGCTGCTTCTGAGTGTGTGTGTGTGCGCGAGAGAGAGAGAGAGAGAGAGAGAGAGAGAGAGAGAGAGAGAGAGAGAGAGAGAGAGAGAGAAAGAGAAAGAGAGAGAGGAGGTGGAAAGGTGTGGAATAACATCTTAAAATAGCTAATGAATGATGTGCATCTATTTATGTTTTGATGACAAGGGAGACAGTTTTATCTAGACTTCATAGATATAATTATTGTTATACTATTCATCTATTCATCAAAGGTAGTTCTTGTATTATTCTTATTCGATTTCTCTGTTGTAGCCAGATAGGTTTCAGTTAGAGGGACTCACCATCTACGGGAGTTGCTCACGATGACCCCGTTGTCTATGGAGAAACTGTCGGTGGGCAACCCTGCGATGTTCCACGCCCTGATCTTAATGGGATCCCCCAGGGTCTTACTGAGGGAGAAGTCATCTGAGGATGGAATCTTCTTTGACTATAAGATAATAAATCACAGCAAAAAGTCAAATCAATATGCAGATAAGAGTGTTCCCGGGGTTTCATTGTGAACAAACAGCGGCGGTGTTTTTACCTGGCAGAGTTTTGTCCAAATCTTGGCGCAGTCCTGCCTGAAGCCGGCGGTGAAGGCTCCCAGGTAGGCGATGACACCAGCAGAAATCAACACATCGCCAGTCAGGTTGTCATAGGTGTGCTGCAGCTCATCTGCTGCCTTGGACCATCTTAAGGACACAAGATCATCATGAAGCAACATTATATATTTATTGATCTATTTATTTAGCTTTCCAAAGTGACCTACAGTTAAGGGTGCTGTTAGTTACATTAAAATCAAATCACTTGTCATGTTTAATCATCTCCTCCACCTGGTCTTTTCTCCTCCCAGGCCTCCGATGAGCTTCTCCGCCCTCTCCAGCTTCCGGGCACACAGGTCCACCTGGAACTCCAGCTGGGCCTTCTCCTCCGTCTTGTCCTCGAAGGTCTTCTGGAGGGCGGCCAGGCGGTCCTCCACCTCCTTCAGCTCACCTCTCTTCTGGTCCAGCAGGGCCATGGTGGTGGCCAGAGACTGCTGGGCTTCCGCTAGGTTGGCCTTCTTCGGAGCCACCACCTACGTACAACCAGAGAAGGTAGAAGGAGGAAAACGAGATGACGAGCTAGAGAAGACGGAAGAGCGACTGGGGCGCTGAGGGAAGTGCTAATTTTGTTTGTTAATTAGACTAGTTAGACTTTATTGTCCCCGGGGGGAAATTCTTTTCAACAAAAAACTGTAGGACCAACAATACACATAACACACATCATTACACAACACTACCGGACAGTAACAATACATAAAGTATAACACAGCAGCACACAATAGTGACAGGCAAAAACAACATCAGAACAAGACTCATAGTTCCCTCAGCGAGTCACCCTGTTTAGGGCTGCTATGGCCCTTCTGCACCTCAGGGTCCTGTACCTGTGCCCAGAGGGCAGTACAGTGAAGTGACAATAAGCAATTAAGCAATTTGAAGTGATACAAAATGGAAGACCAGGGGTTTCACTGTAAGGATGAGTAAGGAGAATGACAGGAGCTACCTTGGCCACCCTGTCATAAACCTCCATGGCCTGTATCCACTTGCAGAGGCCCTCGGCTGCAGAGGAGGCCTTGGCCACTTTGCTGGGGTCAAAGTCAGGATTGGTCATGTACTCGCTGCGTATCTTCTGCATCACAGGGATCTGCAGCAGACAGTGTCAAACTAGTCAAATAAAATCAAACATCCAAAAAAGATTTGATTGAATTTAGTTCCATTACAACTCACTGGAATATTGTCCTTGTCATATATTTTTAGGTCTCGTAGGAAGTTCATATCACCCAATAACTTCTTGCTTGGACCCCAATAGTCCAAAATCTGAAAGGCAAAACAACAATGATCACGATGGGAAACTACCACTAGATATGTGTTCCTTTTCCACAACAAGCCAGCACGCCAAGGCAGGGTTGAACATTTGTATTTAGCTTTACAAAAAGGGTTTCACGCAAAATATTGACAAACGTTCAATGGACAGGGTGAAACCTTTTGGCCAGTTCCAGCCGGGTCGGCGATCCTGTTTGCCTTAATATCCTTCATCACGCACACGGCTGCCATGACCAACTTCACCCCCGACGGCGGATTCTTCATCGACTTGACAATCGTCACGTCCGACGGCTGGGGGTAAAAGAAGTGTCTTTACTGAGACAGGTGTCTAGTCTTTATTGGCTGGGGGAGGTACATTTGGGTACAGTGAGGTGTTAAGAGTTACAGGTTAAAAAGGTAGAATCATACTTTTAGTGTGTCCAAGGCAGAGAGAGCGGCCTCCAGGGCAGGTATGGCTTCAGCCAGGTCGCTCTCACACTCGTCCTTCAAGGCCTGAGCCTCGCTGGCCTTTAGGGTGGCCGCCTCTTCGTCCACGCGCACCACCTTACTCTTGGCTTCCACCTCCACCGACTCCACCTCGATCACCTGGTGGAAGACGCGGGAGAGAGTTGAGACAGGGGGGCGAGGAAGTGCAGAACGTTCAGGTAACACTGTTCAATGAGGGTACATTAATTAACATGAGATAATGCAGTAATAAGAATTAACTAACTAGTTAAGTAACAGTTAACTAACAGTCTAGTAATCATTTACTAATGGTGTGCATGTTTACTAAGGTATTCATTTATACATTATTTACCCCTGACCATAACCCTAACACTAACGCTAACCCTAATGCCTATGCCTAATGCTATATAATAATGCTTATTACTGCTAATTAACTAATGTTAATTAATGGTTAATTAATGTACCCTTATCATAAAGTGTTACCAATGTTTACCTTCATCATCTTGGTGTTGTCGATCTTTGCCTGCTCTAGCTTGGGCTGTAGCTGGACGAGTTCCATTTTCATCTCGCCCACCTACGACATTTCATAGAACATGAAACCGGAGAGCACAGAGACAACCAGAGACAACCAGAGACAACCAGAGACAACCGCGCCAAAATCGCTAGGAATGCGACCCACCTGAGACTCGGCAAAGGCCAGTTTATCCAGACCGTTGGTGTACCTCTTCTTAGCCTTCATCACGGTGTCTCGTTTCTGGGTCAGAAGCTGACGGAAGGCGGCGATGAGTTCCAGGTACGAGGTGGGCGTTACGTAGTTGTGCCGTCCCAGCTCCGACAGGAATCTTCAGGGGGAAGATCAACAACAGTTTATTTTGCTGATATTGATGTTAATATAAATATGGCAGGTGTGAAGGGAGAGGGAGCGACGCTACTTCTGCGAGAGTCGTATGGCCGACGTGTGGAAGGTTTTGCAGATGGGCATGACTTGCTGCCGCTCATGCTCGCTCATCTCCAGGGTCTCCAAGAAGGAGTCTGCCACTCGTTCCAGAGCCTCCTCTGGCCACGGCTGACATGTGCATAGAAACACTTCATATCATCTCAAAGTAGTTCAATCAATGTCAACATATATGTTATTACTGACTGAATACGTTCGATTTTCATATTTTAAATATCGTCACCTTCCTAAAATAATGGCCTGAGTCACTTTTTGAGGAAAATGATATTTTTGCCTAAGTAATCTAATCCTCTTATGTAACATATTTGACAGACAGCGTTATTTGTATTTCAATAGTCATATTGTCATAACCTTTCTTTGTGAAATGATTATGTGGAGCGTGTGTTGTTGGTTTAAGCAGCCTCACCTGGTCTGAGTCAGATTGATTAGACTCTGGGGCTGGGCGAGGCTGCACACCTGTTGGCCATTGGCCAATCAGGCACACAGGTTAAACCAGCCACCAGCAAACACACTCGACGGAAGGAGCGCTAGCATGTACCATCTGCTCTGCCTGTTCAAACCACCACAAACTTACAATAAACCGGTTTAATCATCTGCCTGTGTCCTGCTGTTGGAGTAGCCCTGGAAAGCCATGGTAGATGGCATGTGGCAGGGGAAACTGCCACAGATTAATAAATAACATATATTTTATGTTTGGTTCAGTTTATTCTGTTTTTCTCACAACTTGAAAAATATGCCATTATTTTAAGAAGGTGACGATATGAAATATACATGATGTTTTTTTTGGCTTCTGTACCTGAAACCAGTCAATAGTGCAGCAGTTGATGAGAGAGGGAAATTGTCGCAGGCGATTCCGAAAGGCGTTCCCAATGGGACTGAATGCCACCACGATGTGCAGGTTTTCCCTACAGCGGTTCACAAAGAAGGCAAAGAGAGCCAGGGGGCTGAACTCCAGACCCTTATTACCAGCCTGGGCGATGGGACGGACGGCCTGTGGATCGGTGAAGCAGAACAGGGCTGAGGTCACATTAAGGTCCCGCATCACCACTCTGTAAGGATGTAGCAAGCCCCCATACCTCCATGATCTCCTGCTTCTCGTCCACGGCAAACAGGTTGGGCACCTCCCCTGTGTTCAGGACACTGTCCACGTCTTCGAGGAAAGCTTCCTGTTTGATCTGAGCGTCGGTCAGCAAAAACACAGTCTTCTGACCCTTCACTCCTGTGTTTTTAAGCAGCAGCTGGAGTGGTGGAAAGAAAGACACAATAGTTTAAAGGCAAAACGACGTATCCTCCGTTTGGCGTCAAACACTGACGAAAAAACATATACAAAGCATCAACATATTTATATTCTTCCTTGTCAAGCGAAGCGAGACCGTGCCGACCTTGAGGTCATCCCGCCACTCGTTCGTGCCATAGCTCTTGGAGATCTCCGGCTGGAAGATGGTCATGTGGGCCATGGAGGTGGCGAGGCGGGTGATGGACTGGCGTCCGCTGCCTCCCACCCCCACCAGCAGAGCGTTGCCTCCCGGCTGCTTCAGCACACGACTGATACGGGACAAGTGCTCCAGCACGTAACTGTGGAGTATGAACAGAGGGACAAGAATGCACAGTAGGTGCTTCGTGGGTCTAAGGGGCATTACACCGTTGAGACAATTGGAAATTAAATCATTTAAAAGCTACTCTCAAAGGAATAATTTACTTCAATAGTAAAAATGTAAATTGTATCTTCAATTTTCATCATATATTCATCATATATCACTTTAAGTATTGTAAGTATAAAAAAAAACACACTGACATTAACATAAAATAATATATTATATATATATAATAAAAAAACCACATAATCCATTCCTTGAACTTGACTTAAATTCTATAGCGTCAAAATGGTTTACCGGAAGATGACGAGGTTCATGCGATTCTTGTGAGTCTGGTTGTATTCCTCCAGACAGACTTCCACCACCTGACCAAAGCTTTCCATGGAGGGCACCTCGGCATACAGGCGCTCATCCTCCTCCAGTTCAGGGTTCATGTAGTCGCCGAACAACAGGTTACGCATGTCTTCCTCAACCAGCTGAGGGGGGGGGGGGGGGAAGGATCAACATCCAAATTAAAAGTTAGGATAGTGCGGGATAGTCTAGTGGCTAGGGCCACAAGGTACTGGGTTCGATCCTCAGTGTCCGCAGCCTACCTGTAGGCATCCTTGAGCAAAGGTGTCTAACCCCCTACCTGGCTCCTTAATGACATGCATCTGAATTCACTAAGTCGCTTTGGATGAAAATGTCTTATAAATAATAAAAAAGAAAATAGCAAATCGTAAAAGCTACAGTATATCTGCTCTAAATCCTCGGTTACACCTTCAACTTCAATTTCATTGAGACTTTTGTGATCAGCTCTGCCAGATTCGATAACGGACGTTGCTTCCAGACTTGACACTTAAGTCAATCCCTGTACTTCTAAATCCACGACAAAAGCACAGAGAAGCAACCGGTGAATCAAACACACCTGTTTGTCCTTCCTCAGGTGGTCGAACAGCTGATCAAAGGACTCCCGGAAGTGCTCTTTGACGATGTCCTTCATCAGCCGGTAGAGCCAGGCGCGGTCCGCGGCGTCCACCAGGCGGTCGTAGTACACGCGGAGGACCTCGTGGACAAACAGGCGGGTCATGGTGCCCTTGGTCTCCAGCGACTCCTTCCTCAGGAGCAGGCACCCCTGGACCACGCGGGAGAAGTCGCGCAGGTTGAAGGTGTAGTGGGACTTGGCCGGCGTGGGGAGCAGGTTCTGCATGGCCTTCTTGTACACCTTGGGAGGGGAAGACGTGAGCGGAGAGCACACAAGAATACTCTGAATGAAAATGTGTGACACAGTGTGTGCATGTGTACATGTCAAAAAGTGCAGCCTTGTGGACGACTGTACACGACACGCCTGTGTTTGTGTTGACTTGGTGCAGGTTTGAATGCATATTCTTTGGCGTTTGCCTCTTTTGTACAAAATATTTTGTACAAAACAATGAAATTTTAATACTATATACTCAAATACCAGATATCGATGAAAAGCAAGATCACAAGTTGACTAAATGTATATTTGAGATTACTGAGGCCATTCTTTAATGTCTTAAAAAAAATTCTTTGGCCACACCTTCCGCGATCCCGGGGAATTAGCCCCCCCCCCGTTCACGACCCGATGCCAAGCCACGCCCCCTTCACACCCCAGCGTTCACACGCTCTATGTTCACACAATCAAACATCTCATTCAACGTCTCGTGTGCGTCTTCGGACGGACGTACTTCCATTGTGGCGGCCACTATCTGGTTTCCTACAGTGAAGTACTCGGGGGGGAAGTCGTTGTTTTTGAGGTAGAAGGCGACCACGTTGGAGAAGATGCGGACCATGGTGTCGTCGCTGAAAGCGTTGATGCTGCAGATGTTGAAGTGGCGAAGGAAGCGGGGTGTCACCGCGTTCCTCCCGCCACCAGGGGGCCCCATGGCCGAGATGATCTGCAGGTCCACCAGCGTGATCTTGGAGGTGTCCTTCAGGTCGTACCTGACAAAAACGACAATCACAAGTCGGCGCAAGCGGCCTTTTTTCGTATCGGCTTTGTGTTTCTCCCGCCACTGTTTATGTAACCTGAACACAGTTGGCGGCATGACTCTCGTTCAACGTGGTGCGTCTGAATTACAGAACACACAACTCATCCACCGACAACTCAACCTCAGTTTGGATTTTGTCATCGACAAAATTCAATTTGGTCTGTTGAGAGAACGGTGGGAAAATCCAATACTAAAAATAGGTGACAGCTGCGGTGAAAAGGCAACACAACGCCGGTCAAACTGGATCTGGACGCAGCGGTGGACAGTGGACCTACCAGTTCCCATGGTCAAAGTACTGCCGGAGGAGCTCCACGGGGGGCTGGGCTCCGAACTGCTCCAGCGCAGGCATGTTCATGTCATCGACAAAGATGACACACTTCCTCCCCATAGGAGGCCCAAACACCCCCTTCCTCCTCTTATCCAGTCTGGACATGATTATATTCTAGGGAGGAAAACAAAGATTTGAAAATTACAACAAGCTAACCCTGTGGTTGGCAAAGTGTCAACATCAATACATATTATTACATCGATTTTTGTATTGCTGTTGTTGATAGATATGTTATTTCATACAGATGTTTACTTTGTATTGTTCTATTGGCGATACAGATGCTTATTTTATTTTATTGTCTACATTTGTATCATCACTTGCCTCCGTACTGATGTGTGCTGTTGTTACACCTTAACTTCCCCTCAGGAATCAATAAAGTATCGTTCGCTATCTATCTAATTTCTAACATTCACAACATTTTAGGACTTCCCAGCACTGCAGAAATCAATTGACCTCAAAGTCAGCCAGATTCTGTTATTCTGTATTTTTTATCGCTGACCTGGCTCTGGTTGGCGCTAGTGCGGGCGGAGAAATTGATGAAGAAAGGCAGAAAGCGGTCTTTGTCCAAGTTGTTCATCAGTTTCTCCTTCACGTAAACAGACTTCCCGGTGCCCGTAGGACCCACAAACAATAGAGGCCTAAGTAGAAATCGAGTGGGATGGGGGGGGGGGGGAAGGTTTTACAATAAAAAAAACAAGAGAAATAAATGTCATGTATTTAAATAAAATATAGGCATACATAAAAATACAAATGTAGGCAGACATTAAATGGTGGCTGTAAGGTATAAAAAAGTTGAGATTGGATCGGGTTTTATTCTCCTCATGAATAATTTACCCCCAGAAAAATCATAACGGGAATAAAGGGCAATAGTTACACTGCATTATTGATGCACAGATCCATGAGGTAGGTGTAGCGCACAGTGTCCAAGGTGGGAACTATGATGTCTTGCACTTTAGTCTTCTTGTCCCCGAGGCTGACGTTTTTGATGGCATCATTCCAGTGGACCCACCGGCCTTTCCCTTTAAACTGCAAGACAAGAGTTCACCGTAAACGTCTCTGTGCGTTTCACTTGTAAGTCTCTGTACGTTGATTTGCTCTAACGGCATCTCTAACCCCTGAATGAATATGGATAACACCTAGTACCTCGTAAGAGTAGTCGTACACCAGGCCCTTCTCGTCGATCGGACACTCCCATTTCCCTACAGCGGCGGGGATGGGGCACGCGTCCGTCTTCGCAGAAAGCGTCTCCCTGCAGAAGGCGTCGAACCTCTCCCTGCTCTCTGCATCGCAGCAGCCTCCCACAGACCACACCAGGGAGAAGGCGAATGCAGCCTGCAAACACAAACCAATAGGGATTGAGACGGGAGCCGCTTTCGAATAACGCTGTGTTTTATAAATAAACGAATCAATCGATGGATATATAAATACGTCGATACATATGTATGGTTATTGTTCTTTTCAACTAAATACAATGTGCATGATGTATGTATGTTACAAAAAACAATGCTTCTGTGTACTACAGGGCATCAGTGTATTCCAGTGCGCTGTATCATTCTGGTACCATGATCCAGGTACGTATGTTGTTGTTGTTGTTGTTGCCAGGGTCCTGCCCCACAGGCTCAGCAAGCAGGACCTCAAACAGTCGACACAGGGAAACCACCGTGTTGCTGTCGTTGGTGGAAACAACTTCCTGCAATGGACAAATCATTCACCAGAGTAAAGGCGCATCTTAGCATAGACAGAAGCATAGACCGAAAAACAACAAACTCAAAGTCCACATGCAGGATGGTGTCTTGGTATTGGATGTTCTTTGTCCAATCAGACACAGGCAGAGATGCTTTGGCCAAAGGAATGCAGATAAACACTGGAGATAGTGGAAGAGTAGTAGTAGTATAACAACTTTGCAACAATCACCACGTTTCAGACTCTTTCCACACATTTCCAACACGAATGGCCATGAACAAACCACACAACAGTTACCAAAACCATACACTATACTGCAAAGCGCACAAAATCTCCAACAAGGGTGACAACCCCAAATGACAACCAATGATAAGTCCGTTGATATAAACCTTGATCCTAGAGTTGCGTATGATTGGGGGGGTCATTTGCGGTCACTCACCCTGCAGTGTTTACGCAGCACCCGGAGAGCAGGGGGCAGCAGCCAGTGGAAGAGCTCCAGGATCAGAGGGCCGTGATCGGGGCTCCGCAGGGCCTCGGGCAGCGTGTTCATCCAGGAGGTGACTAGAGGTTCCCAGCCCAGCTGAGAAGGCTCCATGTAGATCATACCACAGCGGCTCACTGTGGCGGGCTGGAGTGTGCACCAATAGGGCCGGGAATATGGTCAATGGCTATTATGGTAAGTATTATAGTATGGTAAAAGTATTTTTAGTGTGATTTCGATCTCTTTTGCCAGGAAAATACGCTTAAACTAATAATGCATTCAGGCTGATTAGGCTGGTTAAAGCAGCCACCAACCACACACACTCATTTTATTTTAAGCGCTTTTCAAGACACACAAAGACACTTTACATACATTTTAAAACAAACTAAATACCAGATAAGTTAAAAAGATATATATACACATATATACATATACATACACATGCATACACATAAAATGCTTACAATCAGTGATATGTTTACATACTTATAACTTACACTATACTTATACTAAATATACTTAGTATAAGTATATTTATATCATGATAGTATAAACGTATAACCTTTCCATCCAGCGGTGGACTTACCGAAGCCTGCGACAGGTCCATGGCTTCAAAGATCAGGCTCATCTGGTTGGACATCTGGATGATCTCACCACTCATCAGGCACAGCTATGCATTGAGAAAACGTTGAATAAAAATCCTATATTCAACATGCATCAAACATTTAACCTCTAAAACACTTACTCAACCGTTACTATTATACTGTTTTTCGTCATTCAGCAGACGCTTTCATCCAAAGCGACTTACAGTTAATTGTAGATACATTTGAACCCAGAACCTTTTGACTGGGAGGGAAACGCCCTCACCTGCCCTACTATTCGGTACTGATTGTCCCGACCTTTTTGTTATCATCCAGCACGGTGTTCATGCTCTCGATCCACAGCGTGTCTATGGGTCCATCGAACACCACCCATTTACGGTCCGGGGACTCGGAGGAGGCGAACTCTCGGAACGTGTTGGCCACGATCCCGTCGGACCACTACGCAAGAGATCAGACCGACAAAAGTTAGAAATTCTGTTAAAATTTTGAGTTCAAATACAAAGTGGATCCATACGGCACACGCGTTAGCTGTTGGTTAACACGTTAGCATGTAAAGGTGTGCGTGTTCGACCTCATGAGAGACGGGGTCAAACTGTCCGAAGAGCTGTCCCATGGTGATGGCCTTGGGGTTGACCGTGCGATAGGTGACCTTCTCCTCCGCGTTGAAGCCTTTCTCGTTCATCAGGGTCAGAGTGTCCGCCAACACGTGGAGAACTTTGGTCTTCCCGGCAAACGGCTCCCCCACCAGCATGAAGCTGGCACAACCAAGTACACAGAATAATATAAACACAAACTCATCTTTTGCACCTCACCGTGTCGAGCGATTGCAATATATACCACAGCGTTATCTCACCCATGCCTGACTATCATCATCTCGTACGTCTGGATGATCTTCTCTAGGAACACTTGCGTCGGCTGTACGTTGTGATTCTCACAACACGCTCTCGCAGCCTCAAGAAACAGCTGCAAAATGACCACGACAGAACATCGCAGAAGATAAACAGAGAAGAAGAGTTTGACATGACGTGATGCGCGTGACGCCGTTTGCGGAGACGACCGAACCTGATAGTCAGCGGCGGGAAGCGAGATGCCCGGGAAGAGGTCGCTGGTGATGCCGTTGAACAGCGGGATGTCGTGAGAGAGGAACTTGGGCTCGTTCACGTCCTTGATGGACCTCAGGAGCTGGCCGTGGCGCGGAGAGATACACAAACCATGAATCACTTCCAACGCTGGAATACACTTATCCACATTTCAACATTTGGATTGGATGGATAGATGGACGGATCGATGCATGATGAATTTCTAAATGGATGAATACATAAACAGCTGGATGATGGATGGAGAGATGGATGGATGGACAGATGGATGATGAATGACTAGATGGACGAATACATAAATAGCGGGATGATGGATGGAGAGATGGATGGATGGATGGTATTCAGCTTACTTACCAGTATATCCTCATTCTCATCGGGGAACTTGAGCTTGAGGTTTCCCGCGGCCACCAGCACGGCTTTGACGGCCCTCATGCCGTAATCGTAGTGGAACTGGGAGGAGAGCTGCTCTGAACAGAGCCTGTAGGTCATCACGATCTTCACCGAAAGAGGCTTGGCATTCAGGAAGCCGTAGGAGTACAGAGAGATCTCTGCTATCAGGGCGTAGTTAGGGACCATCATGGCCACCGTTCGGAACAACACCTGTGCACGGAAAAAAAAAAAAAACACATTTGGAAAAAAGTTATTCGGAAAACTGCACTTCCAAAAATGTTTTTTTTAAACATTTAAAAAAGTCTAAAAGACAAACCTTAAGGTTATCTGGAAGTTCTGAGCGCCCCGCATAGCCGGGGTTCATTGTGATGGACACAAAGCAGTTTGGGTTTAATTTGAGAGTGGTCCCTTCAAAGTCAAAGTACTCTAATTTTAGCTCGACAGCTCGCTGGATGCAGAGCACCTGCTGGGCCACCACAGACAGCACCTCCAGCTCGATGCGGTTGAACTCGTCGAAGCAAGCCCACGCGCCGGAGGACGCCAGACCTTTGAAAAACTGTTAAAGGACATTAGATATTTCAACATTCATGGTGTATAAAATGCTTTTTAGTTGGATTTGATAACAGTTTGTTAAAACAAGGATGAAGTTTGGCAGCCTGGTAACATTGTCAAACTGATATGAAATAGACTACAACAGGCCTTACCTTCCCCATGGCAAGGTAATCCAGGCCATCGGAACAGTTGAAAACCACACATTGCACAGCCAATGCCTTGGCCAGATCCTTGGTGGTCTCGGTTTTCCCGGTGCCGGCTGGACCCTCAGGAGCGCCGCCCAAACTCAAGTAAAAAGCCCCGATCTGAGGACGCAGAAGAAACGATGAATCTAATAGCTCCACATTCAGCAGCACACAACAATTAGACACAGTGAAGTAAAATGACATTAGGTTTAATGGCTGCCGTACCAGGGTGCGATAGCATCGATCGGTCAGCGGGGTAATGACGAGTCTGGGTGAATTCCCCAGGTACTCGTACGCATACTTGACATCGCAGTTGATAATGCGAACGCGCACATTCTCATTGGTCCAGTAGTACCGTAGCTGAGCAAGCCACTGGAAGTCTGTGTCATGTGACACACCTGAAAACAACATACATTTTAAATGACTATTGGACTATTTCATTTCAATGTTGTTTCAGGACCAGGGAAAAGTTGTTTTCTTCTCACTGAAACTGAGTGGTGTGTTTCTTTTTCCACAAATGTTATATCTGTTGACATTTGCACTGTAATATACCTTTCTCGATCAACTCCATGACCACATCCCTGGCGTGGACATCGATGGTGACCAGCGCTCCCAGCGTGGTCCGGGTCTGCTTGGACAGCTTGCCTCTAACAAGCTCCACAATGTCCTTCAACTGGTTCTGCAGTTGCTTATAATAGTTCGTTAAGCCCTGCAGAGATACAAACACACACACACACACACACACACACACACACACACACAACTTGCCTCCGGTGATGGTGGCCTCCACCTCGGGAGGGTAGAAGAGCAGCTCCTT
>OOFB01008303.1:18896-25768 GCA_900323305.1 Trachyrincus murrayi | reverse complement strand
CAGCACAGACTACGGCTACACCCACATGCAAGTGGTCAACCACACCCATGTCTATCTCGAGCAGGTGTCCGACGATCAGGTGAGCTTTGGAGGGAGGGAGGGAGAGGGAGGGAGAGGGAGAGGGGGAGGGAGGGAGAGAGAGAGAGAGAGAGAGAAAAAGAGAAAAAAAACACACAAACACACAAACACACACACACACACACACACACACACACACACACACACACACACACACACACACACACACGCACATGCACATGCACGCATGCACACACACACACACACACACACACACACACAACGATGACTTAACAGGAAGATGGGCCTCCTCTGGGGAAGATGACAGAGTCAGAATGGAGGCAGCTGAGACAGCTTCATTCCACAGATGAATAAGAGAGCAGAGCACCGTCAGGTCAAACACGTGAGGCTGGCACACTGACGGCCTCCATCACTGAAGTGCAGAAGTGACTTTCCATGCCATCATTTGTGTTATTGTTACATTGAAAACATACATATGACACATCAGACGCATATGTTTTTTTATTTAAGTTTCCATCAAAATGCTCTTGCTGGTATCCAGCCACCTCTTGTTATTTTGGGTGAGTACCAATTAGACCAGATGGCTAAATATTGACATATTGACATATTGACATATTGACATATTGACCGACTTAAAGCATTCCACCTGGCACGTCGAAAATAATGATCCCGGCTGTTTTCTGTATCGGTCACCAAGATATATCCCATTCTCTGCGGTTCTCAGCAAAGTGTAAACAGGACGTGTAGCTTGAGATGGTCAGGGGTTAACAGGATCGATGGATAAAAGGACTAGTGATAAAATGTTGGGAAATCGACTGCCTGGGCTCAGTCAGTGTAACCCTGGATGTGTGCTTGTATGATTCCATGCAGTCTATACATGTGGCTTATTAGTGGGTGGCCTGCATTGATTCAAAGTACTTCAACACATCGATGTAATGCATAAAGAAAATGTTGATCGTGTTTTTTTGTTCGATGTTAACTGAAATCGGGAAAAATCTAAATGCATGACATGTGTAGCTGAAAGCGATGTTGACATTTCTAAAGGTCTATTTAATTTCCCCCTACAGGTGTTGAGCTTCAGCTGAGGATGGCAGGAGACTCTAGAGTCCTGATGGACCGCGATATGGAGATCGGAGTCACACCGGGTCAGGTAAATCACATCCACATATTCACATCATCATATTCATCGGCAGGTGATACACTTAAGCAGTGCATTAGCTACATAGTTACATGCCGTGAATGAGAGAGAGAGCGAGAGAGAGAGAGAGAGAGGGAGAGCAAGAGAGGGAGGGAGAGAGGGAGGGAGAGAGAGAGAGGGAGGGAGAGAGTGGATTACATCCTTTTTTTCCCCATGGTTGGAATTCATCAACCCAACACCAAGTAGATAAATGGATGTGTGGACGTCCTCACGCTGGGAAACACCGGAGTATGCTGTAAGACAAGGGAATGGGCCAGGGTGGGGGGGAGGGGGCTTTCGTGAAGACACTTACCTTTACAACTTCCAGTAATGGATTGTGGAATTGCACTGGTTATTTGTCCTGGTTCCCCGAGTTGATTGGACAGGTTTTTTTTCCCCAAAGTGTGGTCAAGAAAGCTGAATGAGAGAAAAAAAAAAAAAAACTCCACTGCCACACCACACAGGAAGAGCTAATGAATTAGTTTATGGAGCTTCGCCCCCCAGGGACTGTATTGACTGCAAGGGGGGGACCAGCGATCGGCTTGCACTGCAGAGGACAGCTTCATCTATCACTCAATAGCCAATTCTTTAAAAACTTCAAGTGGCAAATATAATCTTGTATCTTGATTGATAGAGCACAGAGTAATGGTTAACATGAATCTGTTCAAGAAAATAAATAATACAAAAAATGTATAAATTTATTGGCTACTGTGGAAATTGGTTTTTGGTCCAATTGAATGCCCTCGGCACTCTGGGTAATAGCTGAGACTATTGACATGGTGCCGATGCATTGTCACCGGGTGGCTAATTACTATACTGGTCAATGCACTCTGCTCCTATTGTTACCAGGTTCTCTATAAGGCAGAGATCCGTACATTTGATACGTTCTTGTTACGAAACAGGGAAGCCATAAAACCAATGGAAAACTATCTCGAAATCAATACTTTGTATTTTAGTATCAAGTTTCCTCAAACAGAGAGATAGACCCGAAGCCTCTCAACTCTGGACGTCACATGTTCTGTAAGTAGGGGGGGAAAACAATGTCAGTGACAGGACATAGTGAGTGTTTTTGCCAACGTTTCTCCGGAGACGCCACAGAACCACAGGTGTCCGATTAGCACCTTGAGATTCAGAGGGCTCACAAGCCTCTTCTCTCCTGCTTCAACACAAGTCTGCTTTTCAATTAACAACTCAGGACTCAGACATGTGGTGCCAGCATGTCCATGGTCTGTTTGAAAAAAAATCCCCTTCAATATGTGTGTGTGTGTGTGTGTGTGTGTGTGTGTTTACCTGCATTGTGTCTTCTGTCTGCCTCTGTCTGCATCTGCGTGCGTGCAATGTGTATTTCCGTGTTTTTTGTAATTCATTGCAGACAATCTGCATTTGCAAATGCTTCTGATCTCCCAACCTCTGCAACAGTTCTACTTCCTGTACGTTGTGTGAATATGGAAACGGGGGGTGGAGGGGAGGGTGTGTGTGTGTGCGTGTGTGTGTGTGTGTGACGTTTGCTCACACTGGGTGTGTCTGGGCATAGGTCTGTCTTTTTTCGGCCCTGCTGGGGAAGGGGGACAGAGAGGGAGGGGAGGGGGGTCCGTTCCTCTTCCTATCCAGGCCTGCCAAGGTTCCATAGGGGACACAGGCAGGGGAACGCCGGGCCCCGGGAGGAAGGCGAGGCACAGCTGTGGAGCCAGATCGCCTGGCTGGAGCGGGGCCAACACACACAAGGACCTGGGTGTCCTTATGTTCTTGTTCTGCCCGTGCCCTATCGCACTCTCTCTCTCACTTTATCTCTCCGTCTCACTCTCTCTGTCTATCTCGCTCATTCTCTCCCATCGTCCTCTGTCTATTTCAAACAGATATACCCCAAAGCGTGCACACACACACACACGCACACACACGCACAGAAACACTCTGGGGGTAATGCGGCCGACCTTATTTAATCTCCGGCAGCATGATCTACTCCGCTCCCCAACTGATGGAATAGAAAAGAATGAAAAAAACATCTAAAGCACCTCACGCCTTATTAATGGCTAGGTGATATTCTCCGTGAAAGTAGGTTGGCGGTTAAATTGAGGGGGTTTTTTATTGCCAAAGAGCAAGGGCTCTGTGTGGCTAAAATGACGGGATCGAAAACGATGTACAGTATGTGGAGAGCGAAAAGGTCAAATCAATTTAAATCATAGCCAAGAAGGGGGGGGGGGGGGGGGATTTACTGAAGCGCTCCTCATGTCTTTCTTTCTCTCCGTGTTTGTCCGTGTGTTGGTTTTGTTCGTCCTTTCCCGCCCTCAGGTGAAGAAGCTCCCCAAACACCTGAGGGACGCGCCGATCTCCACGGAGCGCACCCACCTCATATCCGACCCCGTCAAGAAGCCTCGCCAGCGCTACGTGCAGAAGGACGGCAAGTGCAACGTTCACCACGGCAACGTGCAAGAGACCTACCGTTACCTCAGCGACCTGTTCACCACCCTGGTGGACCTACGATGGCGTTTCAGCCTGTTGATCTTCACCCTGGTGTACGTGGTCAACTGGCTGTTCTTCGGCCTGCTGTGGTGGCTGATCGCGCTCATCCGCGGCGACCTGCTGCACATCGACGAGGACGACTGGACCCCCTGCGTGGAGAACCTCAACAGCTTCGTCTCGGCCTTCCTGTTCTCCATCGAGACGGAGACCACCATCGGCTACGGCTACCGCGTCATCACCGAGAAGTGCCCCGAGGGCATCATCCTGCTCCTGGTGCAGGCCATCCTGGGCTCCATCGTCAACGCCATGATGGTGGGCTGCATGTTCGTCAAGATCTCCCAGCCAAAGAACCGCGCCGAGACGCTCATGTTCTCGCACAAGGCGGTGATCTCGGTGCGGGACAACAAGATGTGCCTGATGTTCCGCGTGGGGGACCTGAGGAACTCTCACATCGTGGAGGCGTCCATCCGGGCCAAGCTCATCCGCTCGCAGCAGACCAAGGAGGGGGAGTTCATCCCGCTCAACCAGACGGACATCAACATCGGCTTCGACACGGGCGACGACCGGCTGTTCCTGGTGTCCCCGCTCATCATCTCCCACGAGATCAACGAGAAGAGCCCCTTCTGGCAAATGTCTCAGGCGCAAATTGAGAAGGAGGAGTTTGAGATCGTCGTGATCCTGGAAGGAATGGTGGAGGCCACAGGTACGTAGGGGGAGACGAGAGGGAGGGGGGGGGGGGAGATGGACAGATGGATGGATGGATGGATGAATTATTCACAGCAAGAACTACCACATGCGTAAGCGTGTTGATAAATTAAAACAGTGACAGCAACGAAGAGAACAGATGATACATATAAGCGTGTTATGTGGGCAGGTTTCCGTCTCTCAGCTGAGACGGACCCAGTGCTGAGAGACCTACTTGCGTTTCTATTTACATACTGGAACCCGCAATGACTGTTTGGACACCAGAGATGTCTCTCTAATATTGTTTGTTCCAGAATGAGTGATCTGGTCTGTGTTTTCATTAAAGGTCAAGCAGTGATAAACAGAGGGGGTCAAGCAGCGGTATTCTACAAAGGTCCCACGAAACAATACGTTTTGTTTTATAATTCAAACACAGAAATCCACTGCTTCTTCTAGACATGTGCATGCATATAAAGCAGCGAGTGTCATGTTATCCTTTAGAGAGCATGTTAGAAATATTCTTTTATATTTTTCATGGTGAATCAGGGAATAGAGGCTGTTTTACAGTAGGATGCGTCACAACTAATTGCGTATTTGCTGTCGTAATATTTCCTGTGGGGATTAGCTTGTTCAGGTGAACCAAACAGAGGCGCCATAGTTTATTGGCTTTTTGTCCAAGGACTGATTATCGTGTGCTCATTATAAATACAATGCATTATACATATCTGCTTTTGTAAGCACATCATCATATTTTTTTTCCCAGGGATACGAATGGATAAGCCTCGCTGCATCATTAGCCGTATTTAGACGCGAATCCAGAAAAAACTAAAACAATCTTTTATTTATTTTTATTATTTTTTATTTCATAGCCCCTTAGCTATCCACACATCTGAGCACTTCTGCTCTACTTATCAGACCTTTTCTTCTTCTTTTTTTTCATTCATCCAAGCCCTACTTTTTTTCTTCTCTGAAGCACCAGTAGTCATCGCGCTCCCAGTGCGTACACACACACACGTACACGTACACACACACACACACACACACACACACACCATTGGATGCTTCTTGACTCAGGCAGTAAATCACTTTCCGCCATGCGTGGGTTAAGGCGTCACAACCGCTGCGGTGAACAACTGTGACCCTCCTCATTTATTTCTCCACTTCCTGTCATCCACATCGTTGTACCAGAGAGAGAGAGAGAGAGAGAAGAGAGAGAGAGAGAGAGAGAGAGTGATAGAGAGAGAGAGTGATAGATCCGGTCACAGGGCCTCTCTCCTCCTCCTCATCCTCCTCCTCCTTCTCCTCCTCCCATGGGGGGGCTTAGCAGAGAGCTTTCTGGTAGCCTGATGTAGCACTGATTCACAATGGAGGATATTCATCTGAAACACAAGCAAATCAATAAGCACGAGGGAAACTCTCCGGCTTTTTCTTGTGGCTAATGATGTTGATCGTGTGGACTTTGTTTAAATTACAAGCTAAAGTACTACATCACTACCCACCGCAGCCCAGATCACAACTCCCCATTGACAGACGTTTGAGAACAGGCGGTATTGTGGCCGGTACATCGCAAAGATATCGATATTATTTCTAGATTACAGGCAACGTTGAAATAATAATCCTTCAGACTTCATCATATTTATTTTTGGAATATGTTGATTCCAAGGAGATGAGGCAGGGTTAGATTTTAGATTTGATTCATATGAATAGGTCAATAATGTACATGCTCAATGAATGTGTGTTTGCTGCCAAACCAGGGAGTTCTGGTGAACTTTGACAGAACAGAGGGGATACAACAATAACAAAATGCGTGATGTATCCATGTCATAAAAACCTTAGGAAAAATACGAAAATCGGAATATGTCATGATCAGTGAATACTAAGGACTACAGATATCCCTCTAAAGCAGAAGCAAAACACAATCTACCAGAACAAGAAAACGACACCCCGAGAAGGATCCTGTCAGAGTCTTTGATTGACAGACACTAATGATCCGCCATCAGTTATTCCTTCCACGGACGACCACCCTGCGGTTCGGAGCATGAAACAGCAAGTCATGCTTTGAACATTACCAGCAGCGGCAATGAACCAAACAGGATGAACATTTAACTCGCTGAAGTTACTGAACTTGCTAAATTAAGCAATAAGCAATTCCTAAACGGCAAAACAGGAGGCTTTCTGAGATTTTATTTGACATATTGCTTTAAATAATAATAATGCTCGTATGTGAAGCAGGCAACGCAATCCTAGGAAGACTAAAATATTCTCATTATAGCCTTTTTAATCTTTTTTTTATGAATTTAGTGTAAGTTTAAATGGCATTCAGTGTATATTACTTATTTAATATGATCTTTCTCTCAATAAAACAGATAATTAGTGCAGTACAAAAATGTTGGAATGTGATTTCCTCCCTGAGGATTAGATTGGATAATGCAAAAGTGCCTCGACACGTTAGCTCGATACAGGCTTCATATCCATCCATGCTTTATGGAAAGATAAAGCCTGGAATGAGGGG
>OOFB01008303.1:6396-16396 GCA_900323305.1 Trachyrincus murrayi | reverse complement strand
CCAAGGAGCTGGCCGCCAAGCTGCGGGAGGCGCCGCTGCTGCCCCAGCTCTCCGCGCTCACCGCCACCACCACCACCACCACCAGAGACCCCAAGGCCTTCCCCCTGGAACGCCTGCCCGCCATGGACCCCCTCTCCCAGGACAAGGAGGACAATGAGGACGGCGAGGACGGCGGTGACCGGGGCGAGACTAACGGCTCGGCCGCCGCTCTGGAAGGGCAGCCCCTGACCGATGGACTGACCGACTGACTGACTGACTCACTGATCGATGCATCGATTGATCACAGTCTCACACACACACACACACACACACACACATAGACACACACAGTCGAAGCCCACGGAGAGACCGGAATAGCGGACAAAATGTTGCTTCATTGAGTCAATGGCTAGCTTGTTCCATCGCATCGCTTAGAGAGACGTGGTCCTCAAGCAGAGAACTCCCACCCCCCTCCATGCAATACTCTTCTACTAGGGTGTCAATCTATAGTATAGATTGGTTTTGTAGATCACAAAGAAGTACACACATAGAGAGACACGCATATATCTATAATTGTCTCTTTCTTGGTCCTTGGTGGGTTGGACCATATTTTTATAATCGTATAAACAACCACTTATATCAACTTGAGTTATATATTGTGAACTTGGGCTCGGCTGGTGGACGTTGAGAGAGCGCCACAGCCTCGTCAAGTGTGTTGATTCAGCTCCATCGCCTCAAACTCATAACCCGACTAATGACAGTAGCTGCTCCTTGTTCCTCCTTGACCCCCTATATAAGGAATAGTCTGAGACATGTGGAAAATAATGATTTCCTCTCCTCTCCATCATTGTCAACGCTTTAGCGGGAGCCCACCTTACCCCCCCCACACCCTCCCACAGGTAACTTGTAAGGTAAAGATAGACTGCAGAAAGAGAGGGGGGGGGGGATGTCGTAGGCAGCCTCGTTGATGGTTAGCGCTTAGCGCCATCTAGCTAGCTTTGCTATGTTGGAGTCATTCGCATGGGGTATACCACCAGTCAGGCAGGCATCATCTTATTGTTGCCCCATTTAATTATGTCCCTGACACACTTGAGACTTTGAACCATACACACGACTGATCCCTGTAACCCAGATGTACCAAGCTGCTGTAGTACCTGGTTGTGATACTCACGAACCAGGGTTTGAAATGAACACCATAGTCTCTAGTCACTGAAGACGCTTGACCTGCGGTTGGTTTCCGAGGCTATTCCACCGGAGGTTTCTCCAGTTAGCCAGTCAGTATTTGCCTGTTCTATTGCTCTAGTATTCTATTATGAAAACTGTATTTTTGCTAGTACATTTCCTTCTCTTCATGGCCGGTTGACTGAAAGGTTAGTTTCACACCCTTTTTACGATACATGAAGCACAATTTTCCAAAAGGTGACCTATGATGCATGCCTAGGCAAAAAAAACCTACTAATTTACATGTGGTCTTTAAATATTTATATTAAATATTTAAATTCAACTACAATTTGAAATATGCCTGGTTTCAACACAAGGAATATTTGAATTGAATTTTCGGAATACCACTCAAGCAAATGTATTTTAGGTGAAAAGGATAATGGTGAATGGATGTTGGCGATAAGACGGTGACGTCGCATATCTCATGAGCCTAAAACATTAGTTATGTCATTAAAAGTAGTCATGTGACCATATGCCATCTTTGAAAGCTCAAACGGCTACACCTCCTGCACTAGCTTGACGGCAACTGAAACTTGAATGTACATATCCAATCAGAGATGAGTCTGACCTTGCCACTTCCACCAATCGGCTGCCTTTTTGCCTGCTTCGTACCCACAGGTATCAGACTTAAGACCCGTTAACGAACGCTTCTTCAGCGCTTAAGCTGTTAAACACCATGGCAAGTGATCCTGTTTTTGCTTTTTATCTCATTGTTGTTTTTATTTTATTTTACCCGTATTGGTGATGTACAAACGGAGGACTTGGATTTTATTTTGGAAACATCTCAATTTATAATGGCTGACTATATGTGACAGGCTGTTTGAGTTAGGCCTTGTCAAAAAGGGAATTTGCACAATATTGGCCATCTCCCACTAATTCATATTCAACACACAGTTGATGGTATTTGATGCATGGGATAAACAGAGAAGAAAAAAGCACACAAATGTGTTGGTTTCAACAGAGAAGCGGAACGCAATGAATCCATCTCGTTCTGTCAAAGATCCTACAGTTTTCAATCAACTTCAGCATCAAAAAAACATGTCCTGCGTATGATGCAAGGTTCAGCTGCTCTTTTTTTTACACTTTGGGGAAACGACTCCACTACATTTCCTCTGATCTTCCACCAGCGTGTGAAAGGGGCTCTGGTGTCACAACACTGTGAGGCTATAGCTGTGACACTGTTGGACCAGAAGGATGGGGAAATGTCAGCTTCCGTTTTGAAATGTTTTTTGCTCCTTTTTTTTCATTCGTATATATATATATTATATAATTTTATATAAAAAATGCAATGACTTGACTTCAAGCTGTTTGGCTCCTCTCATGGTTATATAAACCTTCCCTATCGTATTCCCCGTACGGTTTGCCTATTGAGTCTCTCTTGTCTTAAAGCTGCAGGTATTGAATCCTTACAGACCCCAACCACACAGCTGGGGACTCTGTTTGGTTTGCAACCTGTTCAATGGTTAATTAAAAAAAAGCTCACAGTGCAAGCCGCACGCCAGCCTGGTCTTCCCATGCCCTTGGGCTACAGGGATTTTAACCTTCTCACTGAGTGCGACCAGGAATAAACCGAGCCGGGGGAAGAAAAAAACCAAAAAAAAACAAGAACAACACAGTTGAGGCGACCTGTGAACCGAAGTGTCTTACAGCAGACTACATATGTCTCACACGGCGATATTGAATAGCCTGTCTGTGCGTGGTGTTGACAAGCAGCCTTTTGTTTACAGCCCACTCCGGTCCACCGCCGCCGCAGTGCTCGTCACCACGGTAACAATGTGTTTTTATTGCTGATCCTGTGGCAGTACATCATCACATCCTGATTAATGTCAACGCCGAGAGTATTATCGTGCTGCAGCACAGGTGATCCCTGCGCCCCTCTCTTCATTCGGCCATGCCACGAGGAGTATGGGGGGAAAGGACCACTCCGTATGTTTCCTTTGTGTTATGGTAACATGGGTACAGTGTCGCCCCAATGAAACACCTTGTCAAAATCTTTGCAGATTGTGCTGCCGATACGGCTACCTGCGCTAAAGGTGCGTTCGGACATATGGTGGCTGTCCCGGGCCGCGACAGAAACATGCGTGATTGCCTCTCATAGCCAACGGGCTAATCGTTGCTTAGAGATGGGCCTGGCGTCTCCGCACCTTGCCAAAACACAGACAGCTGCTGTGTGAGGGAAAGAGCAGTGTGCCTAGCATTACAAGGTACTCAAACTAACCCCCCCCCCCCAATCCTCATAGCCCCTTAAATAGCTTGAGGAGATGGTGACTGATCACCAAAGCCCTCACAACATGAAAATAAAACTGAAGTGTGTGTGTTTTTAATCAGGCATGAGACAAGCCACCTGTCTCATCAGCAACAGATGACAATGATGCCAGAATGGAAGCAAAATGAGTCATATTGTAGCTCTCCACATACACACACTCTGGAAGCACAGCCACTTGTAGAAGGCAGGGGTAGATTGGCAGTCTGGCACTGATCCTATATCACGCCCCCCCAGCCAGTGCTCCTCACCAACAGAATAATCCCAACAGTCAAGTGTTGACTGGTGATTTGTTCTTCACCAGCAGCCAGAGTGGAAAGCTCATTGCACCACGGTGTGTCATGACCAGGGTATCCACGTTTCGGCAGTGTGACTTCAGTTTGGTGGCAAACCGATCCATCTGCCACCTTCTTATGGACCCCAGAACACTATCTATCCATGTGGGAACAGGCTTCCTCCTCTCCATCTATCTTCCCTACACTGGCTAGACACGCGGCGTCATTATGCTATCATGTTAGAGGTCCTGCTTGTTCGACACTCGTGACAGCTGCAGGGTTGACGAGTACCAATCCAGAGAACTAGCAAGCCATCAGATGTGTGGGCAGGAGTGAAGTTTTTCAGTGGGTGCTTCCCTGCAGGTGTAGCAAGGATTAGTACAACCCCAGAAGATGACAATGCCAGGGTGTCATTCTTGGTTCTAAGGGCATCACAGTCCTACTTTGCTACTTGTATGTCAGTAGACTAGATGTGTGTGCTGTTCACTACTCTGACAGCAGGCAAGGTACTTTTGTCACCATTTCGAGGAGACAGAGTGTTCTCTTGCGCAGGATTTGTGGAACTACCCAAGAGATGTAATGGGGAAACTCCAGCAGACAAAGACACTTTCTGGATAAGATGTCATACATTGTTGACAATCAGTTATCTGCTATATGGAAATGACAATTCTGATTAGTGCAATGAGCACAATCACCTTAATACGGGTAAGATACAGGCTTAAGGCAGCCTATTGGATAAGTGGCATCTGCAAGCTCAATCCTGATTGGCTAATGAGCACATTCAAGTTTCACTGTTGTGTTCGTGTTGGAGAGGAAACTAAATGTAAGTGGAGTCTCAAAAAGAAAATAGTAATCTACCACTCCTCTTTTTATTCACTGTATATTTGTCTTTGTAGTTATTTACTCTGACTTCACAGATACATTTTCCATGAATTATTAAGTCTTCTGCTGTGTCTTTCCCCGTTTTCCACTTCTGCCACCGCAGAAGTAACTATTTGATTTATTATTATTATTATTAGTAGTAGTAGTAGTAGTAGTAGTATTATTATTATTATTATTATTTTCAAAGGCATGTGTCAGAGCTTGCATGAATAAATTACTCTCCCACCCCCACCCCCATTCACAGAGCAAGTTTAAAACCATACTAAATACAGGGTATTTTTTAGGCATGCGTAATCTGAGATTTCCACACAATATGAAAATTCTAAAAGAAGGTGTTGATAGCCAAATAACATATGTTGCGACAAAAAAAAAACACAATGCAATTGCAAATACATCAATTCTTCCACTCCCGGATTTAAACGTTTATCTGCATTTCTGTACTGTTGCTTGTCTCATCAAATGTATTTACTTTTTCCTCTCGCTTTGTGACCATCTTATGTACTCCATTTGCATAATAAACCTTTTGTCATTACAGAAAGATGATCCTCTCATTGCTGGAATGTCATCTGTTCTCTGTGTTCTCATGGGAATAAACCTGATATGGCCAAAAGAACACCCTGTTCTCTCTCTCTCTCTGTGTGTGTGTGTGTGTGTGTGTGTGTTTGTGTGTGTTGAGGGTCCACATGTGGACCTTTCAAATGTCAAATGTTTGTGACAGACAATTATCGCTGACACCAGCACTGTGAGGGTAATTGTTGTGTATGTGTTCGAGCGTGACACAGCCTTAGATTCTACATTGGGCCTGGGGTTAAAACTGCTAAATGTACAGGCGGTACAAGTGGATTTGCTGTGCAACAACTCATTACTCAAAGTAAGGTAACAATTAGTGTGGAACCGAACTGCCTTGCTCAAAAGCATTGGGATAGTAATTATTTTCCCATACAGCATGGAAAGAAATTGGCAAAGAAATGCACCACGTAATAGACCTAATGCAAAACAAAAAAGTCTTCACAGGATACACCATTTTCCACAGTAGGCCATTAAATATACAAATGGTTTAACACGTTGGGAATAGAGGACCAACTCTGCCCAGAGTCTTCATCAAGACATTGTGAAGACACACAAACACACACAAACATCACAGGCATAATCCCATTTGTAAAATGGTCAGACAAAGAAAATTGTTTCATTTTTGTTTCATTTGGTGGCCAGTGTGCCATAGAAATCCATTGAATCATAGCAATTTGCTGTCACAGCTATTTTCGTCCAAGCTATTCAATTTGGGACCTAGATCGTCGGCCAGCTGACAAGCTCTGATTCGGACCTGAATAATGCAGGATGATGAATATAAAGGATGTATTGAATGGTACATTAAAATAGGAGCTTCAACCAGGTGTGTCTGTGCAAAACATCTTACAGTGAGGAAAGTAAAACACGGATTGTCAAAGACGTATTAGTGGCTACATGACCTTGAAGTTACTTAGCAATTGTTATTTTTCATTGCTGACTAACGCTGCTTCCTCCCTCCTAAATAATGCAGAGTCATGCCAAAGCACACAGACCATTAACATATTGTTCTCCTTCTTCTCAACATCTGCATTAGCGTAAAGGAGTGGGCTGTCTCGCTCTCCTCTGCCTCTCTCTCTCTCTCTCTCTCTCTCTCTCTCACTGGCGCTGACTGGCTGACCATATCAAACAAATCCGACGTAGAAGGTGCGGATGCAAGCCCACACGGAGACACACCATGAGACACAAACAAGCAGTGAGACTTGGCTTGGCTGAACCAAGCGTACGTGTTCATCTTCTGCTCTGTTTTGAATGAATTGATTCATCAGTGCTGATAGTGCTGGTACATATATTAGACTCATAGAATTATAATAAAATTAAACAATATTTACCATTTAGTCATTTGCTTTTATCCAAACAACGTACATAATGACACGTACATGTCATTAAGGAGCAGGTAGGGGTTAGGCGTCTTGCAGAATCAACAATAACTACAGATACTGTGAACATATGGGCTCAGAACCCAGAACCTTTGTGCTGGGAGGCCCAAACAGCCTACCCACGAGACTATCCTGCCCTCACAATGTTTGTCACTATGGCTATTTCTTCTTCATAAATCCCCATAAATCTGTCTTCATAAATGTGTCATGTGGAAGCAGCTTCGGCTAGCATCAGGTGTTGGTGTGTGTACAGGTAATGCATGAGGGATTAGCACTGCATCTTTTAGAGGACATGCATTTAGGGTTGGCTGATACACAAGAATATGTGAACGGACAGTTGCATTAGAGAGAGATAAATCGACAAATGCATCCTCACAACAACAACAACAAAAATACAAAATACAAAGAACTATATAAATATGCATATACTCATATAACACTATAATACGAAAAGAATATCATATCTGGAAATCAAACCACAAACAATTGATTCACAGGGGTGATGGTAGCAGACACACAGAGAAGCAGGTGGTAAAGCAAACAGACAAGCAGGCAGAAAGCTTTGATATCGTGCAGCAGCAGCAGCAGCAGCAGCAACAAGGCACCGGTGTGCTCTTTGATGTCTGCCTGATTCCACTCTTTGATAAAGAAGTCAACGTGGTCAGGTCTGTCTCTTCCCTCTGAGCCGGCTGAGCCAACGACCTGCAATGCATCACCCAGAACATGGGGAGCATACTTTATGTCGCGTGTATACCCTGACTTCTGCTTCTCTCTATGATGGATCAACGCAGACGTGCAAGCGATAGAATGGCCAAAGGAAATGCCAAAATAGTTGTCATCGCGTAGACTATGTAGTAAAATGTGTTGAATGTTCTCCTTAGCTACACATTTTTGCTTTATGATATATAGACATATATGATGAGTGTAGTATTCCTCATGGCTATGACAGTGGCTTTAAATAACAAAACAAATGGTAAACCACTGTACAGGGTGTAACTTTGACGTTTTCGAGAGAAAAACTATTCTTGGTCATATAATCGTTATTTAAACCCGCTTCCAAAAGAAACAGGAATAGAGTAAATGTGAATAGTTTAACATGAGCAATGCTACAATAACTCGGAAATGGCTGTAACACACTAACTGAGCATGTGCCATCTTAGTGGGGGGGGGGGACACTGCCGGTTCATTAGCGCTGTAGTCAAACATGAAGCTAATTCAGCGCTAAAGGGGAGGGTACAACTTAGAAGCACTGTTCAATTCAGACAGTGTGAACATCCCTGGCTCATCACTCTGCAGCAAGAGACAGCACTGCAGCACAGGCTCGGGGTGTGGGATCATCCCACAGTTAGGCGGGTTTGTGAATTCTGTCTTTTTTTTGATGGGGTTTGTCATGTTTGTTTACCACGGAGAACACCGGTCAGAGACCAGCTGTCAATACCTTCTGTGTTGCACGTATTGACTGACCACAAGGTGCAGTGGCCCTCTGAAGACAATGTTTTGTTTTGTTTTGTTTTGTTTTGTTGGTTTCGCTGTTCTATTTTTATTTTTTTTATCCCACACTGTAAAGCGTCTTTGAGCACTGTGAAAAGCGCTATATAAATCGTATGTATTATTATTATTATTATTATTAGTTGGGGAAATGATTTGTTTTCTCTTATTATGTTTAAGTATTCATTATTGAAATGAAAACTGCTGCTTTGTTTGTTAATAACATAAGGTCATTGTCATTCGTTTTTCCCCTCAGACAACGTTTATATCCCGCTGTTGACATTCAAACAGGTGACCCCAACAGCTTGCAGCAGTCTGCTTCATCAGCGCATCCCTACATATAGAGGGGTTTCCCGTTTACGAATGTGGGTGGATGCGGGCGTAGTGGGCAATAAACCGTACTGTTACCATTAACTACTGCGGTCACATTAGCGACTACAGTATTGTGATCAATGTATAAATGGAATTGTATTGCATTTTTGTGGAATGATACGCTATTTCCAGAGGTGAATGTGTTGGTTTGTTTTTCTTTTGCATATCAATGGAATATAGCAAATGTTTGTTTGCCAGTGTCATCCTAACATCACTGACTCGAAGACTAATAATTTGACTGTATAAATAGACGACTTAATTTGCTCTCTTGTAATTCTAAGTAATGTTAGACGGCTAGCTTTAGTTAACGTTAACTAACGTTCTGATTTATGAAGATGGCTTTCGTGATTTAGTTGTTCATTGACCATCAACGTGTACACATAACTTTTTGACAATATCAATGATGATCATGATAATATGTCAAAGTAACAGTTACTCTAAGGTTACAATCATATTTCTATGGGTACAAGATTTTAAACAGTCAATGACATGTTTGGCAGTTTGACATTCATAATTGTGTTTATCGATGGATGTAGCCTATACCAGCGATTCTCAACTGGTGGGTCGGAGGGCATTTTGAGTGGGTCGTAGAGCAGATGCCAAACCTTAATCTTTAGAAAGAAGCCCATAAATTAACACGTTTTTCAATGTTAATTCATGTTTCAATGGCTTACTATTTCATTGAGTTTAGCCCCAATTGTTGCCCCAATGTTTCTAACAGTACATGAAGGCATTGTTGATTACTGCAATATTGGTAAATACATTTTTTATTTTTGGGTCGTGACTTAATGACACACGTGGGTCCTGAGGCTTGACCACTTGAGAACCACTGGCCTATACTGTCCCATCCTAGCATCTAGCAACGTGATCTCATCCCTACTCGTCATATTGGGCAGAAGGCCCCATCGTCACTATGACGACGCCCTCTCCCCCTTTGCACCGAGAGGCGCGATATTTGCACCGAGCGATCCCAAGGCGCGCCTGGCTGATAGGTCTGAAGGCCAAGTTCCTATCTCTTTCCTACGCATTTAGATTTGTTTATTAGCAACGCCTTTTATTTCCAATGCGTTTCAATGGAGCATTTGATGATGCCTTGTGAGTCACTTCCTGTAGGGCTGAAACCTGTCTATACCGCTGCTCAGGTTTGAAAATAATATTATTCTTTTTTGTCAATTATGCTATTTTCTTCTTTTCTTCTGTCTAGTTATGAGTAATTGGCTGGGATGTACTTTTGAACTGGAGGTAGATACCAGCCCTCTTGAGAATCTTTAGATGTGTAGGAGACAAAGCACTGTCTTTGTGAGATGGGAAAGATCGGGAGTTGCACAATTCCACAGTCCTATCCAGACACACATACAAACATTGCAAATAATAAAAATAAAAATAATAATAATAATATTCTTTCCACCAAATTTAGTTGTGAATGGAAATGGGATTCTTCACAAACAAAAGAACATACAAAAATGAACATTAAAAAATGGATTCCTAATTATCCCTTAAAAAGCCAGATTCCATTCAGTGTTAAATAATATGTATGTAACTGATCCCTGTATACCCCCCCCCCCCCCCACCCC
>OOFB01008299.1:8529-18588 GCA_900323305.1 Trachyrincus murrayi | reverse complement strand
GAGCAAGTACACAATACACACATGCACGTCTCACACACACACACACAGAACAAATTTCCTACACTACCCTGACATTCACTACCCTCACATCACATTCACTACCCTCACATCCACTACCCTCACATTCACTACCCTCACATCCACTAACCTCACATCCACTACCCTCACAACTACTACCCTCACATCCACTAACCTCACATCCACTACCATCACATCCACTACCCTCACATTCAGTATATCCACTAACATCACATTCACTACCCTCACATCCACTACCCTCACATTCACTACCCTCACATTCACTAACCTCACATCCACTACCATCACATCCACTACCCTCACATTCAGTATATCCACTAACATCACATTCACCACCCTCACATCCACTACCCTGACATTCACTACCCTCACATCACATATCCACTACCCTCACATTCACTACACTCACATCACAGTCACTACCCTCACATTCACTAACCGCACATCTACTACCCTCACATCACATCCACTACCCTCACATCCACTACCCTCACATCCACTAACCTCACATCCACTACCCTCACAACTACTACCCTCACATTCAGTATATCCACTACCCTCACATTCACTACACTCACATCACATCTACTACCCTCACATTCACTAACCTCGCATCTACTATCCCCACATCCACTACCCTGAATTAGTGGTTTACATTCGACCTCTGGAAATAAACGGCATATATTCACACATTTTCTAGAGGCCACAGAACCACCGGTGCATGTCTCTTAACTACTGTAGTCTCTCAGGCCGCAAACCCGCTAGCTGTTGGGCTGTACGCTTTTTTTCTATGAGCAATGACCAAGGGGTTTTAAGCTAGGTCTTTCGGAGGTAGCGTCCGAGGTATGTGCCGCTGGAGATAATATTTGCTTATTCTAGAACTTTTTTCTTGAAAGTGTACATACAGCCTGGTTGGAGTTTTTTGCCTTATTAAACAATAAGCTTACAGTGATTGAAACATGCCTTTTTAGATTATATTCTCTTTGATATAAAGATTATACTTTTTTTGTAAATAGCCAAAAAAGCTGTAAACTTTGTTGTATCTTGTACAGTGTAAAGTTGGGTTATTGAATATTTTGTAATAAATTCAATATTGGTGTACAAAATGTCAAGCTGTTTTTTGGTGGTTTGTTGATCAAGTTATACTTATGCCTGAAATGGTCTACGTTTGAAGTGTTGGCGGAGAACAGTTGGGGACAATTTGCTTTCAAACAGAATACTTCAATCCCTGCTTCAATGGTGAACATGACGCCATTACAATCCCAACATCATGCTTCAACAAAACACCAAGCACACAAAGTGTCTTGGACTCTCCAAGTCCACTCGTCAACATGCAGACACGGCCACGTGACCGGGACCGAGCAGGGCCCATGGTTTCTTCTTTAATGTGTCGTTTGCTACAGTTCAATCGGTGTAAAGTGTAAAGTCAACAAAGGATCGACTTGTGCAATCGTTTTCTCAGGCGGCCAACCAGGAGTTGTTGTGGAGTCGCCTTTTTCTAAGGCCACCGAGAATCATTACTATGAGAGATGTACTGTCATCATACACTTTATAGTAATACTGTCTTTGATGTACTACTGGGAATGTATTAGGTATTGCTCAGTTATGTGGTTAGACAAAATCTACGTCTCACAACTACGTTATTTTGTTTATATATTTATTTAGAATTAAACCACTTCAGGATGACTTTTCAAACTTTAAAGATAATAGAATGGTATTTTGTGAACTATTTAGTAAATGCTGTCGGTTTCACTAACAAAAGTTGCTTGCAGGAATTGTTTGATAAGAACAATCAAGACAGCAACGACCAAGCAGCAGGCTTGGCTAAATTAATTAACTCGAAACAGCTGCATTACTTTAAGTCCATTGTTAATGAACTTTCGTTACGTTGTAGGTTTGCTTTCAGGAACGAACAATTGTCAATAAAACAAGGGTGTTTTTTTAAAGGTAAGTCTGCTTGACATAGGTGAGCAAACACGCAGGCACTGACAGTAAGTAATGGGATGAAATCCAAGGTAAACAACGGTTTGATGAACCTCACAAACAACCGTCCAAGTTGAATGGGGTCAAACTGTACCAATTCCAGAGTTGTCTTCATAATAGTCCTTAACGTTTTGATATTTGGACTATTATTCATAATTTTGAATATTATATATGTTACCAGGGGTCCTCGGACTCCGGTCCGGATCCGGACCGAACCACAACTGTCTCCGGACTCTGAGCAAATTATACTTTTCATGTATTATCTGCGAGACATCGCCGCGACGCAACGCGTCAAAATTCTCCGTACGTAAACGTAAATCTCCGCCTCCTCCACTGCAAGCAGCGCTCCGCATGTCCGACTGCTCCTCTGTCTGTAACAGGACGTGCACTCTGCTTAGGTCCGATCACATTCAGCGTACCGTCATCACCATGACAACTTTATTTACACAATTTAAGTTGTAGTTGTGAATCTGCGCTGTAAGCTGGGTCCTCTGCAAAGACTGCAACGAAAAGTAAGTCGCGACCAGACCCCCCCCCCCCTGTCAACCCTGGGAGCCTTCTCTTGACCTTTGCCCTATTGAAAATGTCCTCTACGGACCTTTAAGATTTGCAATTGAGGACCCCTGTGCTATACTATTACTACTATGTTACTACTATATCATGTTGGACTATACTATTATATTATATTATATTATGGACTATTATTATAAGCTAAGAATGTCCCTGTGCACCTGATTAAGTAACAAGAGAAAGATAACCAACTTTGTTTGTTTGTTTGACAGCAGACAACTAACAAATGGACCTTCAGCAGAAATATGTAAGTGAACATGTACATTTATTATCAACAATAGTATATAATATAATAGTGTATAATATAAAATACAGTATGTAATAGTGGTGATCATTGGTATGATCAAAGGAAAAAGGCAATCAAAGCATTTCGGTGCACATGTGAAGCATAATTGTGATGAATATATCAAGTTATTTGAATTGAATTGTATTTAATAACATTAAACAGTATAAAAAGTACAATAAACTTGAGATTGGAAAGGACTAGACCCTTTTCACAGAGGTGTCGTGAAACACACAGGTGTCGCTCATAACACTAATTATGTGCTACTTCTCTGTACCAGGGCACGGCTGGCAGACTGAACTAGTGAAGACAGCACACTGATATGGAGCCTTTTCACAGAACACAGTAGCCCCTAACATTTACATTGGGTACTAGGCGTTTCATTTCTGTGTGTCAAAACAAATGTGTGTTATCTTCACTAGTTTAGTGTACTCATTTAGCAGACCCATAGTTAGTGTTATGAGCGACGCCTGTTTCACTCGAATAGTTGAATCGTAAAAAACAATTACGTCCTATGTCTTTTCCTAAACACTTTTCCTTGACCTTGATGGAAAACGTCATGAGGTCAAGGACAGATGTGAAGGAGAATTTATAAGGACTTAGGAAAAGACAAAAAAGGAAGCACCTTTCCTTAACATTTAGAGAGGTCGACCAACTCTTATCATGGCTGCCACTTAGATACTTCCAGGTCATTTCACTCAGTTAGGAACCTTCCTTAGCAAAAAAGACTATTTGACCGCAGCCTATAACTCAAGTTGGCTTACAAATGGAGTGGAGGACACTCCTAGTTCCTATCCAGGAGGAGGAGCAGGAGGAGGAGGAAGGTGATGAAGACGAGGCAGAGGATACGAAGGGGGGAAAGAGCACTGGAATGGAAGACAGCGAAGGGTCTGATGGGGAAGGAGAGGAGAACCAAAATGGAGGCTTAAAGGAGACGGTGGACACAATGGAAGAAGAAGAAGAAGAAGAAGAAGAAGATGATGATGATGAAGAAGATGAGGGAGAAAAAGAACAGGAGGAAGAAGATGAGGGAGAAAAAGAACAGGAGGAAGAGGAACGTGGTGAAGGAGGAGAAGAAGATGAGGAAGACTCCGACATGCCACTCCGGGTGCTCAGACACAGACGACTGTTTCGTGGCTTCGGCACCATCCTCCAAGAGACGCGCTACGTGGAAAAGGACCATAGTGCATCTGGGTCAGAAGAAAGCTCCCTCTGTACAGCCGATCCACCCGACACCCCTCCACCCGAACACACCCCTCCTCCCGAACACACCCCCCCTCCAGCCCAACACACCCCTCTGGCTCCACCTGGCTCAGACTACAGGGGCGGCAGGTGGAGCAGTGGACTCCCAGGCAAGAAAGTATGTGTTTCTTCAATGTCCCTTGACACAATTTTAAAAACAAGATATGTAGGCCCAGGGTGTGTTCCTAGTCCTGTACTGTATCTGCACTGCACTCTATCTGTTGTTATCTAGTTCTACTTCCGAGGAAGGAAATCGAGGCGTCAGTCTCCAGCAGAGCAGCCAAAGAGAAGCAGGCAGTCAAAGAGGAGAGTCCCGGATGTAAGCAACCAAATGAAAAGACGTATTAAATACAGTATTCATTCAATATAACGCTACACCAATGGCATCATAACCTGTTAACCTTAGCCCCCCCAATCTCTCATCCCTCTCAAGGAGGAAGACCTCCCTGGCTGGCTTGTGGAGCTCATGTTTAACATTGAGGAGGCAACGAAACATGTGCTGGTCGTTGAATATCAGCGTTCTTAGGCTTATCGGGTTGTTGCAAGGCGACTGCATCTGCACTTCATCTTCATCATTCACAATCTGATTCAATATCTTTTGATTTGTCGGCCTTGACACTTGCGTCAGGTATAGCTCAATGAATAAATAATGAACTACATTGTAATAGTATTGTATTTTGTCACTGGGACAGTGCTGGGTCAGTACTGGTTTACTTTTAGCTCAATTTATTTTTGACATTTGAAGTTTTATTTTGGCTCTAGACACGCCGACAATCTAGTGTTTTTTCATGAATAAAACAAAATAAAATCAACGAAAGTAACACAGTGGCAGTACCTATCAAAATAAAAGTCCTAAGTTATAAATGAAAACAGTTGCACAATAACATCAGAGCGTTTGTTGACCTTTTGTGTTGTAGTTATTCCTAATGTGAGATGTGTTCAACTTTAAACACACCTTTCTGCTCTTTCCACACACACGTAGAACTACAAACGGAGCTGGAAGCCCCTTTTTAAGTCCTATGACTAATACTACACCGAAGCAACAATCAATTACTACAGGCTTTCTTCACAACACAAACATGTTGTGATTGCAGCGCAGGGATCCATAATGTTCGGGGTCAGGCACTGCTGGGGGGGTCATGATGACGCCGTTGTTTGTCTTGTCTGACCGATAAGGTGACCCTTCACCAAATGGACTGGAGTGAGTAATATGTTATTTGGTCTCTTCAGAAAACAAAACGTAATAATAATGGGACACAGCCTGCATTGTTGTTGCTCAACCGCCAGCGGTATTAAAAATCACGGTGCGTCCACATAACCAGCACTTATGTCACTGCACACTTACTGTGCTGTAATTAAATGACTGTACGAATTAAATATATATTATATACACATATATATATTTATGATTCATGATTTAGTACTGAGTAAATGACTCACATAACATGGTTGGATGTTTTGGATGTTGTCCAGCAGCTAACCTCACTCGAGGTTGTTTTGAAGTATAATCACTTTCTCTTAAAGTCAATATTGACCGCAGCCATTGTGCAACGTGATGTACGCACTTCAAGCAGGACCATCCGACCCCGTCACACACGTACAACTTGGTTAAAAAATATTTAATATATGCTCATCGCCGGGTCAAACATTAACCCGTGCGGAGGCCGGAGGCGTGTATAAATATGGGTTCAGGGAAATAAGTTTAAGAAGAAAAACACGACCCTATGCACGGCTGAAGGTTTGAGCTCAGAGTGGGAAAAAGTGACAAAAATACACAAGACAGAAGAAGAAACTGAAGAGAATACATCGCTGAAGCCTGGAGATGTCTGGATTAAACAAGAGCTTGGTGGTGGTGGTGTGTGTGGGGGTCTTGGGGGGCCTGGTGGGGTGTTCCCCGGTGGTGGGTCCCGAGCCCATCCGCTGCGGCCCCTGCACCCAGGAGAAGCTCAACCAGTGTCCCGTCATCGCCCCAGACTGTAGGCAGGTGCTGCGGGAGCCCGGCTGCGGCTGCTGCATGGCCTGTGCCCTGGAGGTGGGGGTGTCCTGCGGGGTCCACACGGCTCACTGCGGTCAGGGTCTCCGCTGCACCCCCCGGGCCGGGGAGCCCCGGCCACTCCACGCCCTCATCAGAGGACAGGGGGTCTGCACCCAGGACCAGGGACAAGGTGAGCGTTCTCTCTCGTCTCTGTGATGCTCTGTTGTGATTCGGTTTTGACGGTTGTTCTTTGTATTTACGCTGTTTCATTTGTTGTATCTTTACCTTTTTCGTTTGACATTATAGTACGCCAATAGTGGTTGATGTAAATTGCTTATTTTCTTCTTTTTTTATACTTTAATACTTTTTAATACTTTTTTAATTGTAAAAATTGTGATCTCTACCTCTGCAGAGGATGTGGACAGCACCCCTGACCATGGGTCTCTGAACTATGTGTTAGGACTCAACGCCCCCCTGGACCGCAGTGACACGCCAGAGGCCCAGGAGAGCCTCAAGGCCAAGGTCAACGCCATCCTCAACAAACTAGTGCAGCACGTAAGACTATTGTTATTATTGTTATTGTTATTATTATTATTTATACTTTATTACAGAGTGGAGCCACGTCATTACGACGAAAGAGAACACTCATTTGTTTAAGAACCTAATTACAACGAAAGACACTGCGCTTCTTGATTCGACGCACGTTTCTAGTTTGCGATGCTGATTCGATCACATGCCATACTTCAAATCAAACCCGAAGAACAAACAAACAGAGAAGTAGCTAGGATGTGTGTACAAGAGAGAAAGACAGAGAGCAAAGGAGACGAGAATCATCCATGAATGAATCTGATGCCTGCTAAATAAACGGCCACCTGATTCATCCGTTGTCTAAAATTGCTCATGGTTCCTGACCGCTCGCTGTGCCCCTGCAGGGTCCGTGTCACATTGAACTGCACACCGCGCTGGATTCCATCGCGAGCTCCCAGCAGACGCTAGGCGAGAAGTTCACCACGTTCTACCTCCCCAACTGTGACAAGTACGGCAACTATAAAGCCAAGCAGGTGAGCTCACGGATCATGGAGAACCTCCGGTCCTCTTCACCCTTAAACAGCAGCGTTTAGGCTTCACCTCTTCAGAAGGACTTGTGTCGTTTACTCTCTCTCTCTCTCTCTATTTGTCACTCCCTCAGTGTGAGTCCTCCCTGATTGGTCATCCCCCCCGCTGCTGGTGCATCTCTTCCTGGAATGGGAAGAAGATTCCGGGATCAAATGACCTCCCTGCGGACTCCGAGTGCAATCAGGAGCTCACACACTGAGAGCATGGACGTGGAAATACACACGGTGTGCGCGCACACACGCACGCACACGCACGCACGTGCGCACGCACACACACACACACACACACACACACACGCGCACACACACAAACACAAACAAACAAATAGTTTATCTATATTTATACTGTGGGAAATGTATGAACCTGAGCTTCAGGTAAATATAGATGCACCACTGATCAACAATCTACAAACACCATATTAAGTAACTTATATGCCCGCAGAGGCACCCACATTCACATAAAATCATTTCACGTGAAAGTGGGAGGAAACAAATCCTTTTAATGTATTGACATAATGTATGTAACGAGTCTTATTTATTCTAAATGTGTATACGCTCACTCTCGGGACCCGCTTGTAATTTTTAGCTTTTTAATATGTTTGCCTACTCTTTTTTTTTTGTATTGTAAATAGGGCAGCACTGTATACATTTGAGTCAGCTAAATAACTCCATGGCTACAGACCACAGGTCTGCAGCTCTTCCAGGCCTGTTTCAGAGGCTTCAAAAATCCGAAGCCGTGTGTGTTTTACTTTTTTTTCATTCACTCATTCATTCATTCAAACACGGGACTGTGCACTGCCACAACACAACGACTCATTCATCCGACATGTTGACTGTGTTGGAATGTATCTCCATTGACATTTCCTCAACGGTATTGGGGGGGGGGGGGGGGTGTGGGGGTGGGTGGGTTGGTGTGGGTGGGGTGGGTGTGGGTGTGGGGGGGGGGGGGGGGGGGGGGGGGGGGGGGGGGAGGGGGGGGGTGGGCGATACTTAAAGCGCCGCAAGTATGTGTGTGGCGGCCATATGCAAACATATCAGCACTCATCCAGGCCGCGGTGAGGTTTCTGCGATGACGGGTCTCTCCTGGACCGGTTTGTCTACCTCAGCTCGGTGTCTAGTGAGGCTAGAGGATCATCTCACGCTATTTGCTCGGGAGTTGTACTTAAAAGAGTTGTTCTTGTTGTATTTTTGTTTGTCTGTATTTATTATTAAGGGTTCGCCGTTGTGTGTTCTTCATATGCAATATGCTTAAAATAAATGGTATTGGTAATAATTGAGCTTGTCAGTGTCTTATTGGCGCATCGGGTATTTGTCACACAGAACAGACACGGCACGTGGTTCAGTTCACACTGCCTTTATTCATTAAAAATAGACGTCTGAGGGTTGCAATGTACATGCACACATCGTATTGACCTGAAAGGAACATGTTACCACTTGAAAAAACAAAAAAATAAGTTGCTGTAGCCTTTAGCCCAACAGCCTAGCTTATGAAAAACTGGAAAAAACAACAATGTCCACAGTATTGATTATAGGCAATATCTCGTTAGTTTATTTACCGATTTCCTCTCTTGTCTCTAGCCCAAAACTCCTCCTTATCTTAAGTGTCAAATAAGTGAAATGAACGACGGCGTAGGTAAATCACCTGTGTACAATAGGAATGCAGAGTGTAGCTTACTAGCAATGAACTGCATCCCACCCTGGGGCCTTAAGTCACACAAGCACAGAAATGCTTCTTCTGGAAAACATATTGCACACATAACACAAAAAACAACATACATGTTTACGCTTGCCTTGCCAGCAATCATAATCACAGCGAGAGACAACTACATATTTCATTTTCCTTAACCAAATAAAACAAAACAAAACAGAAAACACATAATGAAACATCACAAGCGTGTGCACACACAATTAGTGGCGCCTATTTGTGTGCAAAAAAAACCAAAGAGGCCCAGTGTCGATGTTTAGGACACATTTCAAAGTGTCTTACTAAAACAATCTCAGTAAAGGGCCTCACGGTTTTTGAAGAGAGAACAAACACTTAAAGGGTGACTTTGTTCTGTAAGGATGATGGCCAGCGTCGGTCTGACCAATCAAGCGAGCTAATGTCTTCAGGAGACTACAAAACACTCCCCCCTCCCCCTTTCGTCGTAACCTTTCTCCATTCTGCCTTGCCCATCCTTGGACATGGTCCGCTGGGCAAAGCCGTCCGTATATTGTCACAGCTTTCCTCTCTCTTTCTCTCTTTCCGTCTCTCTCTCTCTCTCTCTCTCTCTCTGTCTGTATTTTTCTCAATGTCTGTTGACATTTCCCCCTCCTAGTTCTTCTTCTTCCTCTTCGTCTTCCTCCCTCCCTCCACCTCCGTGCTGCTCTCTGGACCTACTGGCTCTCTGAGTTAAAGTCCTGGGCCTCTCCCCTCTCCTTACCATCGAAACCTGGCAAGGGCTGACCATACTTGTCTACGCACCAGCAGAAGCCGCGCTTACGGCCCTTGGACGGACGACACTGTAGAAGAGAGAGAGAGAGAGAGAGAGAGAGACGGGGTGGGGTGAGTCAAAGAGAGAGAAAAAAAATAAAAAAATATGTGTGGGGGTGGGAGGGGAGGCAGGGGTGATGGTGGTGATGGTGTGTGTGTGTGTGTGTGTGTGTGTGGGGGGGGGGGTCAATTTATAAACCCAGTTAAATATTGTGTGTAATGGGCAGCAGGCCCGGCTGAGTCAACGGAGGGGAACAGAAATAGTTAAGAGGCATTAATGGGTCAGCTTGTGCGGTGCTGAGCGAGACCGGGCCGTCCAGCGGAGCTGTGGTATTTTTAAACACACGCGCACACACACACACACACACACACACACACA
>OOFB01008296.1:0-10480 GCA_900323305.1 Trachyrincus murrayi | reverse complement strand
AAAATACTTTCTTCTGTCTCTATAAAGCCTCAACTAATTGCACAATATTAAGTCAGCTGTACTCTGCAGCTGTAAGGTGATAGGGAGGGGGGCTGGGTGTTTTATCTTCCTAATCCACACACACACACACACACACACACACACACACACACGAAGCGCAGGGGACACGCCCTGATCTGCTGCACCAACACCACCCTCTATCAAATCAGAGAGAGAGAGAGAGAGAGAGAGAGAGAGAGAGAGAGACACAGCAAGAAGCAGAGAAGAGGACAAAGAGGCAGAGAGACAGGCAGAGCGGGGGAGAGGATGTCTTCTGTCAGTGGGGTTAAGCTTTAGTTCATCCTGAAACAGAACTCCAAAAAATACCTGCAGAGAGGCGTGGCCTGGGCCAGAACGAGTTAAAGAGTAAAGTCTGACATCCACTAAAGGCTTTGTGAGAAGGAGGTGAGAGAGGGGGAGAGAGAGAGAGGGAGACAGAAAGAGTGAGATAAAGGACAGAGAGAGAGTGAGAGAGAGACAGAAAAAGAGATAGTGGTGGTGTATTTCAAGTGTGTTTTTAAAGATGTGCGTGCTTGTGTGTGTGTGTGTGTGTGTGTGTGTGTGTGTGTGTGTGTGTGTGTGTGTGTGTGTGTGTGTGTGTGTATAAAAAACAGTAGCTAAGCCCCCAAAAAGACACACCACGCACACACAGGCTGTGTGCTCAATACAATGGGCCCGTGTGTGGCTGCTTGAATACAGTAGCGTGGTCGTAACCATGGTGGCGTGGTCGTAACCATGGTGGCGTGGTCGTAACCATGGTGACGGGGCGTGACGGGGAGATCTCGCAGCAGACCATAACAAGATACACCACATGGTATCCACCCCCCCCAGTAAACCAGCCAGGCTACAAACTCAAGAGACTCATTATTAATCCACAGTTTGTTTTGTATGAAATGTTTCAATGTGGCTTCTTCTTGATATTTCATTGTTTTTTGTACCCTTGTATTTTATTGCCATTTTAAATAGTTTTTGAGTGTCTAGAAAAGTTTAACTGTAAACATAAATAACTACCAGCGGCATCCAGCGTTTCTCGTTTTAAACCTGCGTGCACTTTAGTTTTTTCCTCCCATCCTTCTACAGAGGAGGGGTTGCCACGGTAACGGAGGCAGGGGAATTAAAGGCCTAATCGGATTCCAGCAGGATGTGAGCGTGCACCAGAGAGCTGGAAGACGCCAGTCTGAGAGAGACGAGATGCAGACGCGACTTCACCATGACGTCCACACCACAGCCGGGAAATTAACCGAAGACTGAGGATAAACAAACAAAACGTAAAAACAAAAAGGAAGCTTCATAACCTACATAATATATATAATATAAAAGAATATATATATAAAAAAACATTTAGAAAAGTGTCTAAACTCTCTACTTTTACCATTACTTTGATATACAAGTTCCCAATGTCACAAAGACAGCAGCCAGCTGAGCTAGGGTTAAAGTTTGGGTTAGTGTGTTTTAAATATTAGCGTTAGGGCTACAAAAGCACAGGCAACCTATTGGTTCCCAGGGTTGCGTAACGCGTGGGACCAGGAGTCATTACTGTGTTCACTTGAGAGGTTTACCCAAGGCTTAGTGTTAGAAACATACTAAATACCAGTCAGGTTAGGAAACAGCTTTTCAAAAGCACTTTGTAAAACGATACACCTCGTCCCTTCAACTGTATCACTGACACGCGGTGACTCTTTAATACGTTTTATTTTACGTCCTCGAGGCTTGAGTTTATTTTCAAGTTGCACAAGAGGAGGCAACAAATCAAATGTAACACAAGACAGTACACGATTAAAAATGAATACAAACATGGGATGATTCTGTCTAGTGCCGATAAAAACGTCTCGATTTCTCCTCAGCTTTCAATTGAATACTTATTGGTGTGCTTGCTGGATCTCAATACTGTCTGTTTGATAACCGACTTAACAGATCTCGTCGTAGTAAGAGTGAACCGTTAGAGTGACCGGATCCAGGTCTAGTAAACATCTGACCCCTACATGACCACAGGCCCCTGTGTTCCTCCTCTTTCATTCACTTTAGACCCAAAATGACGGTCAGAGTGGTCATGAAGGAGTGGTCAGAGTGGTCATGATGGAGCGGTCAGAGTGGTCATGATGGAGCGGTCAGAGTGGTCATGAAGGAGTGGTCAGAGTATAGTAGTATAGTATAGTATAGTATATAGTATAGTACAGTATAGTATAGTATATGGTATATTATAGTACATATAGTAGTATAGTATATTATAGTACAGTATAGTATAGTACAGTACAGTATAGTATAGTATATTATAGTACAGTATAGTATACTATAGTATAGTACAAGATGTCCTAGGCCTACATCCTTTCAGCCACTGGCTTCTAAAACATTATTGCTAATACACAGCTAATACTAGCCAAGTTCTAAAACATTAGAACTTAGCTAGTATTAGCATGTTAGCATGCTAATGGACGTGGTACAGCTCCCTGCTAGGTTGTCAGCGGTGTGCTATGCTATATGTAACAAAAGATAAGCTAATAGATAGCATGCGGTCCGAGCTACACATGCTATCAACAGTAACCCTATCTCCTCTAGTTGAACTACCGTCTCCGGGGAAATGAAAGACTTAACTCAGTTTAATCCTTCCAACATAAATAAAATCTGTTTTGACAGAGCGGTGGAAAAGTCACGTTGAGGACAGGTAAGATCAAGCCCGTCGCCGTGGAAACCAAACCCCCACCGCTACAAACATCCTTCCTGTTCAGAAGATAACTCAAATAAACGGCACGTGACAGAACAACAATATTATCATTATTATTATCAGCTTTGAACAAGTGTTTGTTCAAGGACAGATGGATACGAGGTATTAACCAATACTACGTGTTTTGTTTATTGCCAATAAGTATTTCTACACACTGGAGGAATTGGCTGAACACTTTGGGACATTCATACACGTTCATACCAGCTGATTAATACTCGTATGAAGTTATTAGTTTGGTTCACCTATATTCAGTGTTCACTAACTCAAGACATCCATCACTGCGTTTAAAATAAACTGGAAATTAATAAAAAGTAATGAATGGGACTAAACACGCACTAAACACTAAATTTGTTTTAACATAGATTCAGTTCAATACAACTTTATTTGTATGGTGAATTTCACACAATGCAGTTCAGCAAGATGAGAAATACAACAGGCTGACTCTGCAGAACAACAGCTTTACTGCTTCCTGTAGGTCAAAGGTCACAGCACACTGCTCTCATGCCACCGAGTGTGTGTGTGACTGCGTGCGTGTGTGTGTCATATCTACAAAATGTCTGTAAATAGTTGATAAAATACAAAGTCAATAATGCTGTCTGATGCCACATGTGTTTCCATTGAACTGGAAACACCAACTCTGGTCTATCACATGCACACGCACACGCGCACGCACACGCACACGCTCCATAGTCATTCTCACACCTAAACACTTCCCTGAACGTGTCGTCAGCTCCGTTGTGGTAACTGCTATACGTTAGTCATTTAGGTAGGGGTTAGGACGCTCAAGGACGCCAACAGGTAGGTTGTGGACATCAGGGATCGAACCCAGAACCTTTCAGCTGGGAGATCAACACCCTATTGCCACTATACTCTCCTGCTGCCCAATAGAACACATTCTCACTGATTTTATTCTAGTACGTCATTAAAGAACAGGTAGGGGGTTCGAACCCAGGAACACCCCACCTAGGCTATCCTGCTGTCCCAGATCTGAGGAGACCACTACCCCCCTCTGTCCATTAAAGCCACCCCCCCACCCCTGGTCTGGTCTGGACTAGTCTGGTCTGGTCTGGCTGCTGGTCCACTGGACCATGTGCTGTTGACACGGTGAAGCCATCACTGTGTCAACTCTGGGCCCCGTGGGCTGAGAGAGCCTGTGACCCAGAGAGACAGAGAGAGAGACAGAGAGAGAGAGAGACACAGGAGGGAGGGGGTGTTTCAGAAGGTGTTTCAGAAGAGAGGCAGTAAGCCATGTGCAGCGTCCCAGAGCAGGAGATAAGAGACGTGGACGAGGTAAACAAGGCTCCAGAGGTCATGGGGTCGTGCACACGCACACTATTTACATTGTCTGGCTTAACGACGAGCAGACGTTCAACTGCAGATGTTTGGGGTGAGGGGCGCTTGTTAAAATGCAGCAAGACACACATTGTTTGTGTGTGTGTGTGTATAGGTACAGGTTTGCATATACGTAGCCTCTGGCACAACGTAAACCCATGGCCTATGAGAACCTGCCCCACACACACACACACACACACACACACACACACACACACACACACACACACACACACACACACACACACACACACACACACACACACACACACACACACACACACACACACACCTGGAGGTGTCAGACCTACTGCGTGTCTAGCATGGTTTTATTTAACGTGTGCGGCTGCCGAACTAAGCGGTATCCGTATCCGCCCGGAGAGGGTCGGCTTACCGCTACGCCGCGGCCCGTGATGCCCACTACTAAGTAAGGGGTCTCCTCTCTACTCCGGGTAAATAAGGAGGTGCTGGCGGGTGGCTGCATGGCGTCTATAAGGAGCCAAAGTGCTCTATTTGCGTCCGTCTGCGGCCTTTATTTATATACGTGCCGGCGGACGCAGGGAGTTACATGCGCAGGACTATTTGTAGCGTCGGGAGCAGCTTCCACATCGACATGGAGGAGGGACCCGGGTCCCCGGGGAGGGGGGGACCCGGGCCCTCGGGCAGGGAGGGAGCCGGGCCCTTGGGGAGGGAGGGAGCCGGGCCCCCGGGCAGGGAGGGACCGAGGGCCGAGAGAGATAGGGAGACAGAGAGAGACAGAGATACATAGATGTGGAGATGGAGAGAGAAAGGTAGATGTAATTAGAGATAGACAGATAAAGAGATATCTAGATAGAGAAAGAGAGAGAAGAGAGACAGAGAGATACATAGATGTGGAGATGGAGAGAAGAAGATAGATGTAAATGGATAAAAAGATATAGAGACAGACAGATATAGAGAGAAAGATATATATAGATAGAGAAGGAGAGAGAGAGAGAGGGAGAGAGAAAGAGAAAGAGAGCAGGTAAACAACATCATTTGATGGGCCGAGGTGGACATCCATTTTATAATCCTCACTCCCTGTCCCTTCATCCCACTGCAGTGTGTGTGCGCGCGCGGGTGCGTGCGTGTCTGCTTCTACATACATGCTTGAGTGGGTGGCATGCATGTGAGTCTGCAATGCCTGCGTGTTTGAGTGTGTGTCCGTGTATTGATGCCGGGGGGGGGGGAAATGAGTCCTGCTCCAGTCGGAGGTTACGATGCAGATAACTGCGGTTCTGCAGCTGCGGTCGGCTGCAGTCTATTTCCAGGCTGCAGTTTAACGTGTGGGTTAGTCGCTAAGTGGTGTCTCACAGCGGAAGGGAGAGAGAGCGAGGGAGAGAGGGAGTGAGGGAGAGACTTCTGTCCAGAACACACACTGTCCCCATAGAGAGAGGGTGGTGGGCGCTGGGAAGGTCCGGCTGGGCTGGATCTAACTGGACTCCATTGTAGGACTTTCCACCGGGGGGAAAGTCAACATTTTGCCAACCATGGGAAGCATACCGGGTCAAGAGTGACTCACACTGTGTACATCTTATATGTTCTGTATTCATTATCTTGTAGTCTCTGCATACGCTCCTGTACGTTCTGCTGTGCCACCCCAATATCCTGTCTGTGATTTTAAATCTGATTTCACATCAAATCAATAGGAGAGATATCGGTAGTGTGTGTAGGGGTAGTGGTTAGGGGGATTGACCTGAAGCCGAAAGGTACCGGGTTCGATCCCCAAGGTCTGCGGTCTACCATGTAGGCATCCTAGAGCCAGATGCTCCCTAACCCCTACCTGCTCCTTAATGACCTGTCTAACCCCAACCTGCTCCTTAATGACCTGTCTCCTTAATGACCTCTAACCCCTACCTGCTCCTTAATGACATGCATCTAAAGAAAGATGTACAAATTAAGCACCGCTAGTCTCTAGATAGGAAACAGCCATCGTAAAAGTTGTATTTAAAGGCTAGCATGCCAAGCTAACTGAGGCACTGTAATGTTATTAACCCAAGTGCATTCACAGTAATGATGTCGCCATCTTGGAATCAAGTGGCTCAGTTCAACTAGGACCCCTGGGGTGTGTCTTATTCATTGTCCTGTTGGTAACAACTCAACCCAGAGCAGAATCCACAACGCGCTTCCACTCATCTGTCATGTACACAACTTATTCACACGCTACACACATGTGGTGTGTAATGTACAGTACTTATTCACACGCTACACACATGTACTGTTTATAGTGTTTAATGTACAGTCTTAGATACCCCCCCTCAGGTGAACCTATTTAATTAGACGGTGAACGGGTAAACCACAGAGATTAAGTCACTAAATGCAAAATTACAATTCAAAAGCGAGGCAGACAGAGCACTAAACTGACGTGAGCGAACAGACATACAGACAAAGAGAGAGAGCAAGCAGACCTAACACTGGCAGTCAATGAGCGAGGGACACTGGTTGAGAGAGAGAGAGAGACAGAGACAGAGAGAGAGAGACAGAGATAGACAGAGAGAGAGAGAGAGAGAGAGTAATATGTGAGTGGATGACTCGACAAAGGAGTAGGTCAGAAGACAGCCTAGTCTCTCTCCCTCCCTCCCTCTCTCTCAGAGGGTTGCAGGTGCCTGCAGGGCTCCCTCCTCTTGTTAGGAAACAGAAGAATAAATCTTCTTTGTGTGGAAACGGACCGATTCCCGCTTCCACTCTCAAAATATTCAGGCTGTGTTCTCATCCACCTCCAATGTTTCACACAGCTGGCGAGGCATCCAATACAACATCAGCGGTTTGATTCAATATGCAATTTTCCAAGTTTGACCTGCAGTATACAGACAGCCAACACTAATATCTGGTGCAGTAAATAGGAGAACAGATTACCTGGCAGGCTCAGACATGCCTTTGCAAGCAAAGGAGAGAAGATTAAAAGTGACGATGCATAATAATGTGGACACCAACTTTGCTCATTTCAAAGCAAACCGTTTTAAACCTTTTGCCTGGAGTGGTTTGGCTACCTGAGCCCAAACGCTGCCTGGGAATTCATTCAGTCACTCAGTCACTCAGTCATTCAGTCATTCAGTCACTCAGTCATTCCAGATAGTCAGGGCACTTAGACTACCACTACTACTGGTGATGATGTAAATCACTCTAAAGTTGGGTGCTGGGTGCTTGTTGTGGGTGCTGTGTGGGTGGTGTATACATAGACCTACGCTTCGTTTAGTTGTCATCAATGTGATCTTCCTCCACATCCTCTACAGCAGTCATCCTCACGCCAGCCACTCCCCCCTCCCTTCATCTGAGCGCCGTCAGCAGAACATTAGCTCAACAATGGCGCTACGTACACTTCAGAGTCTCTCAGCGATCACCTCAGCAGGAGCTGGTTCAGCTAGTCTCCCCCCTCAGGCATAGCCTGTCATTAATGACTCACTATTGTGACACGCTGCACTGCTGTGTGCAAACAGGACGACTGTATGAGCAGTCAGGAGATGCAGTCAGGAATGTACAGGCTGTTGTTCCCCGCGACGCCCTGGGCTCGTCTACCTTCCCTGGGCTCGTCTACCTTCCCTGGGCTCGTCTACCTTCCCTGGGCTCGTCTACCTTCTGCAGGAGCTGGACCAAGGAACAATTGGAGGCGTGTCAAAAAAATTAAACGTGAATCGACAAAAGACAGACAGGAATACAAGTTCCCTCTGCTATGACCAACTACTATGTTCAGTGTGTGTGTGTGTGTGTGTGTGTGTGTGTGTGTGTGTGTGTGTGTGTGTTCCCATATCACCAAATGCAGGATGCAATACACTGATAATGTTTTAGTGTTGTTGATAGTATTAAGTAAATCCATAAACACATAAATGTGTGTACATAAATCAGTGTTATATGTTGCTGGCTAAGGTCGCCTGTATAACAGACTATCTAGTCTCCTTCTAGAAGTGTCTCAGACAGTCTGGGTGATGGGTGATCAGTGTCAGAGACAAAGAGACAGCAGCCGGTCGACTGCGTCTTCCTGGACTCCTGGATGTCAATACAAGCACGTCTCTCATCGGCCAACAGTCACTCAGCAGCCAACAGTCACTCAGTCGTCTTTGAGAGGATGCCCAGGAAGACTCAACCCGGACCCGTGGCGGTTTACCTCGCTCTGCCTCCCCCTTTCTCTCTCCTTAAGTCCATGTCTCCTTCTCTTTCCAATCTCTCTCTCTGGTCGACTATCTCTTACGAAGACGATAGGATGCATCGGAACACGCAGATATAAACGGTACATGATGTCGTAGAGCACCAGACCATGAGGGCCTCAGAGCAGGTACGAATCAATACAGAAGGAGTTATGATGAGACGGTAAGGGCCGTAATGTATCCACGGGTACAGGCGTGGATGCGATGCAGGCCGGCCGCTGACAGGTGCTGTAGCACCCAGCAGCACCCAAAGACCGCAAGGTGAAGACCAACACTTGTGTCGTTGCTTACCTCAGCGCCACCCGGACCGAGCTCTCGTCCTGTCCTGAACTCATGCTTCCTCGCAGCTCGGACAAGCTTATGCAACAATCGATTGCAATCGATAGCGTCTCATTGGACACGCCGGCAAAAAGAAGTGCGCACTCCCAGCGGCGGGGACGAGACTGCGTGTTCTCCTCGACTACAACAAAACAAACCAGAACTACGAACTGTTTTCAGACGCTAAACGTGGACGCAACGCGCACGACGCGACCAACTTGCGGGCCTAAGAAGGCTGCATCTCCGTCCTGGTTCCTCCTGGTTCCTGCAGGGAGAGACCCGGTAGATCAGGGAGAGACCCGGTAGATCAGGGAGAGATCCGAGCTCCGGTAGATCGGTACGCCTCTAGGCGATCCGCAATGCGTCACCAAACCACGCCCTCTTCCGTCATGTCGCGCAAGGTTGTGGCTGTGACGTCATAACGGGGGGAAAAACATTATAACAGGCCCACGTTCTGTAATACACCCAGGGTCCATGTTGGATCCAACATGGACCCTGGGTGATGGATCCATCACCCAGGGTCCATCATCCAGGATCCATATGGATCCATCATCCAGGGTCCATGTTGGATCCATCATCCATCTCTATGATAGGAGGACCACTTCTGTGGTGCGTTTAGTGCAAAAGATTACTTTCTATTATAAATTTATATTTATATACTGTATATAATTCTAAAATCCCTTTTAAATCCCCTAATAATACAAAGATTTGTCAACAGCAAAACCTTCACACCTGTGAATGTTTTTCCACAAATGCACATTGTTGCCATATTTTTGTGCACAGATGTTTGCTGCAAAAAAGAGTTCCCAATATTTTTTAAACCTCCAGAGAATTGAAGTTGGTTTAGTCCAGAGGATTGAAGTTGGTTTAGTTCAGAGGATTGAAGTTGGTTTAGTCCAGAGGATTGAAGTTGGTTTAGTTCAGAGGATTGAAGTTGGCTTAGTCCAGAGGATTGAAGTTGGTTTAGTTCAGAGGATTGAAGTTGGTTTAGTCCAGAGGATTGAAGTTGGTTTAGTCCAGAGGATTGAAGTTGGTTTAGTCCAGAGGTTTGAAGTTGGTTTAGTTCAGAGGATTGAAGTTGGTTTAGTTCAAGTGGTTGTAGGCCTATACCAATTGACGCGTTGGTACTCTTTGTATTAGTTATATTATAAATGTATTTTATAACGCAATTTAATAATTAAACGGTATTATTGGTATAGGGAAGATTTAACCAAGTCTAGTCTAACACGACGGCTCTCTGTCACCCCCTGGTGGTGGTGCCGGAACATGTGTGGGGGAGATGAAACGGGATGAAATATGGGCCTGCGTCCCGCCGTGCTCCAATCACCACTGTAGGAACTTAGCATGGAGAGGAAACAGGGGACTCTTCCCCCCCACCCCCAAACCCCCGCCACCCCCCCCCCCAGCCCCCCCCCCCCCCCCACCCACACACAGACACACACACACACACACACACACACACACACACACACACACACGTTGACAATATGGTCGTTCTGAGATCACTGCTATATTTTCATGTTTGTTGTATAAACGACATGTTTAAAAAGCTAGGCATTGGTGTCCAATGTAATAATTACATTATAATCTAATACTTAGATTATGCCATTCATTCACATATCATATGCAGAGACTATGATTCTAACAATTCGATTCCAATTGGCAGAATTGTGCATCGTCACACGTTTACTGTAGCGTGCCAAACTTCAGGATTATTTCATTCTGTGTTTCATGTGCAGTATCAGATACCGTGTGTGTGTGTGTGTGTGTGTGTGTGTGTGTGTGTGTGTGTGTGTGTGTCGTTGAATTGGTTATTTTATAGACTGACAGATAAACAGACAGACAGGTAGGCAGACAGACAGGTAGGCAGACCAACAGAAAAGACTGCCAAACGACAACATTTACAGTA
>OOFB01008292.1:0-14861 GCA_900323305.1 Trachyrincus murrayi | reverse complement strand
ATCCCTCTCCCCCTCTCCCTCTCTCTCTCCATATCTCTCTCTCTCCCTATATATCTCTCTCTCTCTCCATAACTCTCCCCCTCTCTCTCTCTCCATATCTCTCTCTCTCCCTATATCTCTCTCTCTCTCTCTCTCTCTCTCCCCCTCTCTCTCTCTCCATCTCTCTCTCTCTCCACATGTATCTCTCTCTCTCTCCATAACTCTCCCCCTCTCTCTCTCTCCATATCTCTCTCTCTCCATATATATCTCTCTCTCTCTCTCCATATCTCTCCCCCTCTCTCTCTCTCCATATCTCTCTCTCTCCATATCTCTCTCTCTCTCCATATCTCTCTCTCTCCATATATATCTCTCTCTCTCTCCATAACTCTCCCCCTCTCTCTCTCTCCATCTCTCTCTCTCTCTCCATATCTCTCTCTCTCTCCATATCTCTCTCTCTCCATATATATCTCTCTCTCTCTCCATAACTCTCCCCCTCTCTCTCTCTCCATATCTCTCTCTCTCCATATATATCTCTCTCTCTCTCCATAACTCTCCCCCTCTCTCTCTCTCCATATCTCTCTCTCTCCATATATCTCTCTCTCTCTCTCCATAACTCTCCCCCTCTATCTCTCTCCATATCTCTCGCCATAACTCTCCCCCTCTCTCTCTCTCTCTCTCTCTCTCTCTCTCTCTCTCTCCCAGGCTGAAGAATGAGAGAAGTAATCTATTACCTGGGTGGTGGCTCTTGCTTGCAGGGACAGATCTGCAGTTAATAACATTTGAGATGTGGCTTCCCAAGAGCGTCAGTTCCTCTGCTCGGAGCCTGTCAGCCATACCTAACAGTGATGGACAGTGTGCACGCACACACACACACACACACAAACACGCGCGCACGCACATACACACACGCACGCACGCATACACACGCACCCTCACGCGGGTTATTAAGGGTAAAAAGGTGAGTCTATGAGACTGTGAATTGAAAGTGAAATGAAAATGTTGTTGTTGTGGTTCATATTCATGACGGTGCGGTGATGGCTGTCTCCATTCAGCCCACAACAAAGAAGGAGCGGATCAGGTGACGTTTGGGAGTCGGAGGCGGCAGACGTTCCTCCACTTTGCGGTGCGAAGGCTGAGCATGTGATGCATGACACACAGGCCTCCTCCCCCTCCATACCCCCCTCCCCCCTGGCGTTAATAACGTCACAGCATTCTGGGAAGTCTGTGGCGTTCTGACGTTCATGCATACTGTGTGTGTGTGTGTGTGTGCATGCCAGCACAGATGTATGAGTGTTTACTGATATGTGGAAGTGTGTGTGTGTGTGTTTACTGGTATGTGAATGTGCATGTCCACACATATATGTGTGTGTATGTGTATGTATGTGTGTGTGTATGTGTATGTATGCGTGTATGTGTATGTATGTATGTATGTATGTGTGTGTGTGTGTGTGTGTGTGTGTGTGTGTGCTGGTAACGTGTGTGTGGGTGCATGACACATGCGATTGCGCGCGTATGTCTAGATGCGCTCGATGCCAACTTTGAGTGTAAACACGTCTCCGTGGTGAGATGGACACACACACAAACACACACCATGTGGCATGTGTCTCCTGTTTCCCCATGGAAGTGCGCTGCAGTCGCTGCAGATGTTTTGCAAAAAAGGTGTTTGGAAACACATTACAGCAGTTCATTGACCTTAATTATGTATTTACTTTGAGCCATCATACACTGCTTATGTAATTAGTTGGATGGTATTATTAGACAGCATTTAACAGACCGAGAACTGCTGAACAAGACAACATGGAGGATAGGTGGATGGGTGTGTTTTACAGACTGATAGATGACAGGCACGGTGCGTGAGATGGATGGCGAGGCCCATGAATAAATCCGTTGAAGTACAGTGAAGTGGATTGAAATGGAGCAGGCCATAGTGTTCTGTATGTGTGTCCAGTCACATACATGTCGCCGTCTTGCTCAATATTTTCAGTTTATTGTCCAATGGCGTCTGTCTGCTTTATTTAGAATACTGGTAAAACACAATGACAGACGACACTGTTGCCACTGGTTTAATGCTAGGCTGACATTTCAGACAGGCAATAGACATGAACGTGTCTAGCACATAAGTACATATATATACTGTATATAATTACAAACTTTTATGTATAAGTTTTGTGTGTGCTTAAAAAGAATGTACAAAGTAACACAAGTGTCATTGTAAAAAGAAGACATGCATGCAGTGTGTGTGTGTGTGCGTGTGTGTGTGTGTGTGTGCGCACATGCGTGCATGTGTGTGTGTGTGTGTGTGTGTGTGTGTGTGTGTGTGCATGTGTGTGTGTGTGTGTGTGTGTGTGTGTGTGTGTGTGTGTGTGTGTGTGCACTACAGTGTGCACTCTCCCCCCGCATCAGTCCTTAGCGTCACACCATCCTTCCCCATCCCACGCCAGAGCCAACGTATTCATCTGTGGCAAATCAATTGAAAGCAGCGGTGATATACTCAGCATACAGCATGACTTGTAGCCCACTACTGACACCACCCACCGCCCTCCGCCACCGATTGGCCAATCTGTCAATCATCTGTCACACACACACACACTCCTCCACCCCACTCATCTCATGTATGGTTTGTCATCTCTGGTCATTATCACCTGCGGCTCTTTATCATTTGAAAGGATTGGGGTTTTTTGTCACTCCCTCACTCACTCACACTTGCTCGCTCTCTCTTTCTACCTCATTTCTGTCTCTCTTTCTCTCTCTCTCTCTCTCTCTCTCTCTCTCTCTCATATCTTCTTTCAAACACCCCATATTTCAAACACACCGGTCGCTCTTTCACATAACCACACACACACACACACACACACACACACACACACACACTCTCTCTCTCTCTTTCACTCCCTCTCTCATCTTCTTTCACCCACCGTCTTTCAAACTCTCTGCTCTCATTTACATCACTCACTCTTTCCCTCCTGGAGGACATTCTTCTCTTCTTGTGCAATTTCTGACCTTCTCTTTTCGCTCTTTCCATATTTCTCATTAGCATACTATGAAGTCTGTTCCACTTCCGCCCCCCTCTATATATCTCGCTCCCCTCCATGCTTTGGATGAAAAAAAATAAATAATAATAATGAATCCACTGCATTCCCCCGTGCCATCAATAAAAAATGTAATAACGTTCCCGTTCCTAAATGGCACTTCAAACAGGGAAAGTTAATAGATGATCTAGTGTTCCCCACAGTTCAGCTTCAAACCAGAGGACAACTTCAAACAAAACATCCCAGACATCGCACCGATTCGTTTGCCCGTGGTTTGTTCTCTGTTCATAAAAGACTCAACAGGTTCTGCGAAAGTTCACGAAAAACACAAACTGAACAGCTTTCAAAATTGTATTCCGTCATGATAAAATTATTTGGACAATTTCACAAAGGTGGAGGATGAAAACCGAAATGAGTAGAGGGCTTGAGAGAATACTTTGATGTAGTCTGATGTGTCTTCAGTCCCACCACATGCCCAAGTGATAATTCCTGACAGAGGGAGCGATTTTCACCAAGCTTTGAAGTCAGGTCGAGGTTTGGTCCCACACTGATAATGTACTTTATCGGAGTAGTGCTACAGTAAACGACGACGTGGGGTCACACCCGGGCTTGTTTTTTGTTAACCACTCCACTTCGAGCTTTCCGAGAAAAAAAGGCAAAATTAAATGAAAGGAAATGGGAAGATACCTGGCAAAGAACAGCCCCAATCACTTTTTCTTTTTTTTTACATTTCTAATATTTTAATGACGTTCCAGCAATTGTGTTTGAATAATTGATGCCAAGCCTCGATTCATTTACTTCATCCGAAAGTAATTGTTTCAACTCAGATACAAGTTTTCGTTATGTCTCAACATCAAATATGAACCTTTTTTTTAATTAACCTAGACAGAGTATTAATCTGATCATCCGGCCTATATGGTGATTGCTTTACACAAAAGGCCTTGCTGTTGAAATCTGCATCTTCACATTTAAGGGCCATCGGAGCAGGTGGAGATTCTTTGAGCTCAATAAATCAATGACAATTTCATTGTACGGCATGCAAGGAAACTGCAAGGTCAGGTTTTTTTGCATGTGTGGAATGGTGTAGTTTAACAGATAAGCTGTTAAACTTGTACACTCGTGTGTTTTTGCTTATTTACAGTGGCAGACCTGTAGTCCCCTTGACCGCAGAGAGATAAGCCACTATCTCTCCCTCTTGTTCTCTCTCCCTCCCTCGTGTGCTTCTCTCTCTCTTTTCCTCTTTCTCTCTCTCTCCCGCTCACTCTTCTTCAACAGTGAAAACATGCTAGACCCTGACTTCTCTTCAAGAATACTTGAAGAGAATGTTTTTATTCATATTATTGGATAATAACGCTTCTTTTGACAGGTGCTTTCACCTTCCTGATCATGCCTGCTCAAACGTGTAACATGTCAAATCTGTGAAGACATTTGGCTACATTTGGTGTAATAGAAACAGAAGATAACTAAATAGCTTTTTAAAAATAGGGTAAATCATTTATCCCTCAAAATGAAGCAGTCCTAGGAGCATTGTAATAATGCTATGCAGTATACACACAATGGATAGAAAATTATTGTATTAATGCAGTTAGTAAAGTATTCATTTGCATAGAAAGAGAGATTGACGGGCTCTACATGAAAAGGTTAATTAAATAGAATTCACTGAAAGTAAATACACTGTATCTAACACGTTCGAACAGCATCAAACTTGCTTCATCACTTTTTTTGAATAGTATATTGTGTTTTGTACCCGAAATTATGATACTAAAAGTAGGTCATAATATAACACCTCACCCTATCCTGTTATCGCTTGGAAACAGCTGCCAAAGGACTCTTTATACTCATATTTCATTTTGGTTTCTTTTTTTGAACAAGTGATTGGTTCCAGTGGACTGTCGCTGTGTATAGAATCTGTGTGTATTGATGAATAATGAAAACTAATTTCCACCAAGAACCCATTGTACTTAAAATGATGTGCGAGATATCTATCAGGAACACCATGTTTACAAGTTTAAACGAAAATCAATTTCAATAATGAAAAATGAATGATTTTCCTTTCAGTAATTTTATTAATTACTTTTTATGCTACGACGTTTGTGAATATGTGACAGTCCGTCACAGTCACACACACACACACACACACACAGAATACAAATATGACCTACTGAGGGAACTAAGTATTCAATCTAACTCGGTCACATGCCTTTAACTATTTCTTTCAAGGCATCAATAAGTGTAATATGTGTGGATTTCTTTTTTTTTTCTTCTTCTTTGGGAATAGCTTATTTCCTTCTGAACTATGGCCTCACGTTCGGTCGGAGCCAGGTCTCTTCCACGGCTCAGCCCCCTTATCGGGTCTTACAGGAGTGTTGAGAGATGACCTTCATGCATTATCTTGCCTCACTTTCATCACAGAACAGACAGATAGGAAGTAGCTGTGGATGGAGTGAACCCTGCCCGTGGCAAGGCATCCACATCATACCGCTGCCCGGCTTCATACACCTCGGCCTGACAAACAAACGAAACACGCTTGTTTTATATAGCTTAGCCACGAGCGATTTACCGACCTGTTAGTCATCGTCATGGCATTATATGGTTTGTGTTGTTGCGATATTGTTTTCTTCGCCGTTAACGGACACTGACCTTGGTTCAAATATACCGGAAGATAAACAAGGCTTGGTGTGTGAATAGTGGCAAAGGCCACTACATATGAAACGTTTCATATTGAAAAGTGAAAATGAAGCGTATAGCATATATTTTGTGAAATAATACATTGACAGAAAAAAATGTCTAATATAAAAAGAGGTATTATGGGAATATTACTAAATAGTGGTCTTATCTGAGGGGCAGGGTAGCGGCTTGGATGTTGCACTAGCAGCTGAAAGGTACTGGGTTCGATACCCAGTCCTTGAGCAAGATGCCTGACCCCTACCTGCTCAAGTAATGCCATGTATCTGAATTCACTGTAAGTTGATTTGGATAAAAGCGTCTGATGAATGACTAAATAGTAAACAACGAGTAAAAGTTATCTTACAAAAAAGCAAGGCTATGTTTTGGGAGATAATTCATTTAATTTGCATAAAGTACTTGCAAAGCAAGTATTATTGATGCAAATGCACTAACTAACTACCTGTAGCAGGCCAATCCTGAAGTTCTGTGATGAATCTACTCATACTTCTTAGAGATCTTTTTCATCATCTTGGTAGAATTTGGACACCAGAAGCTTCTCTTTGGCAGGAACTCTGAAAGCTCCAGTTAGGGAATTTATTTTTCTTGAATGTTTATGGGTTAATTAAGCAACGTGTATGGAATTTATTTTTCCTAATCGTCTATGTGTTAATTAAGCAACGTGAAAGTAAATAAAGAGATTTTACTTCCTTCTGCTACGGTGATTCAGAGTTTTTCTGCTAATTAGACACTGTTAATTAATGCATCTCAACTTCTGTCAAGAAGACCTGACATGAAAGACTGCCTCTCTCTCTCACACACACCACCAATAATGCTGCAATTTATGTTAGGGGTGTGTTATCGACTACACAGGGCTTTAACACATGTATTAAGTGAACAAATAAACTGACTTTTAAAATGCACCAACACCCACATCAAACCCCCCGGAAAGTTAGAAGGTGTCTGTCGTTACCCAGAAGTAAACAATACTCAAGGTTGCGGTGTGTTGGAAGACCCGCATGCTGTCTTTACTCGTTTGACGTTAAAGACCATGGTGAGACATCGAAGTCAATAAATATCAAGGAAAGGTGATGTTTGGCTTCAGTCACTCCCTTTGCCTTTGCATAATACACACTTATATTTTGAAGTACAAGAAAATGAAATAAGCAATGAATCGCAATAAACTTCAAATACCATATTCGATTCAGCCCAAGCTGTCACATAATAATAATACATTCATCTCGCTGGGAAAACCTATACCTCGCACACCAGACACCCCGATCTCCTGTCTGTCAGCTGGAAATGAACTGTTACACACACACACGCACGCACGCGCGCACACACACACGCACGCACGCACGCACGCACGCACGCACACACCACACACACACACACACACACACACACACACACACACACACACACACACACATTTTTAAAAGCAATTTGTCTCATGCCAAACAAAAAAACCTTTGACACAAGTCATAGCTCCTCCCTGCAGCCCTATACGACCAATCACCTTCCACCCCCAACACGGGTGAAAAGGACCAAAGGGTAGCCGACAGTCCCGAGACACATTTATCTCAACCCCCCCCCCACCCAATGACTTAAACATGATTGGGATTGATCAGTTGGCCGCCGTGAGAAACAGCCACCATGGATGGATGAGGGAGGGAGGGAATAGGCTTTTAAGTCCAGGCGAGGACGCCCGGCCCCTGGGTTGGTTGGGTGGAGGAATGGGAGGAGGACAGGAGGACAGCAGCCTAGGGGGAGGAAGACAGAACACTATCAGTTGAGGCCGGTGATTGACAAACTGTGGTGAACAAGGGACCGGAAAGTGAGATGGATGACTTGAGAGTGCGGCCGTGTGATATTTTCGGCTGTGGTTTTCGTTTTCGCTTCCTTTTCTTTTCAAAGTCGCTCGGAGAGAGAGAGAGAGAGAGAGAGAGAGAGACGAGAGAGAGAGAGAGAGAGAGAGAGAGAGAGAGAGAGAGAGAGAGAGAGAGAGAGAGAGAGACGAGAGGCTGCGACTCGCTATGCAGTAGGTCACTTTTCTAAAGAGGCAGGAAGGAAATGGATGGTAATTATAAAAATTATAGAGCTGACCTTAGTTTTATGAAAAAAAAATATGAAAAAAAGATAATGTTATTTCTCCTCAGTGACCTCATTTGAGGAAAATGACTGTGGCTTTGGCGGATGGATTACAGTGAAATTGTTCTCCATATGCTTCTGACTGTAAGTCTTTTCAGACACTGTGAGTAGACCCCCAGGGTTTTTAATGCTAAGGAACATCGCTGGCCGTCAGTCGAAGCTACTTTGCATTAGAGGACATTCGAGTAAAAAAGTTCAGGTAGAAAGGCAGCTGCAAAGGTCTGTTACGAAAAAAATACAGTGAAGTTAAGACAAAGCAAGCTAGGCTGACACATGTGCACATGAGTGTGTTTGCTTTCCACCCAAGGTCGTTTTATTGTGTAAGCCCTTGAACATGGAGGTGTTGAGTGAATTACAGTACCCAGAGAAAGCGTGGACCACAGCAGAGTGGGTTTGTCCAGCTTATTTGTGCCTTAATTGGACAATTTTTTCGATTGTCCTTGACGCCAGTGAGTCATGTGTGTCCAGTGTCCAGTAGAGTTGGTTAGAAAGAGGGCCCTTGACATATATACACCACCACAACAACAGTGTGTTTTGCACTCACAACCTGAAATGTGCTGAATCTTTGTTTCAGATATTTAGTCCCTTCGTAGGTACAATTCCGAGCAATTGACAGCTTGGAACAAAAGGCTTACATTAAGCCAGTGTAGGGAAGGACTAGAACGTTTTGAACTAAATTGCCCTGCAGTTATCCATGGCAGCTTGCACGACTAGATCATCACAACATTTGTTAATTTGCCTTTGCGAGTCAAACTCAAAGAGGACACTTAGCTGCAAATTGGCAACAAATCATATTGTTCTCTACCGGGACATGGAAAGGAACTGTGAGAACTTTCCGCTGGACCATCTTGGCTCATACCTCAGATATGAGATATGAGACTCTTAATCCTCCTCCAGATTAAGGGTCTTTCATCTTCCTGGTGCCTCCCATATCTTGTCTGTAGTGGACTGGGGAGGGGAGTTGTCTGATTGTGAGCTGGTGTGGAGGGTGGTGAGGGGTCATTCTATACTCCAATGAAAAGTTGTTGTTGCGATAGAATGCGCCATAGGAAGGTAAACATGTAATTCATGTCATATTTTAACCAAGAAATGAGCATGAGCATTAATGCTCATTAAGAAATGAGCATTAATTGTGTTGTTAAAAAAAACAACGCAAAATGAGGTCGAAATCGGAGAGAGATTGAACGAAAGAAAAAGAACCAAAAAAAGAAAACAGGACAGAAAGAAGAGCAGAGAGAGAGACAGGAAGAAAGACGGAGAGGGCATCAGAGGTTGAGCCTCTGATGCCTGTCATTAAAGTATCGACCGAGGGAATGCATGGAGCATCTCCTCAGACAGTGATGCATGGCTGTTTGTCTCGCTACAATGGGACAATAAGGGTGTTACCCGGAAACCGCCTCTCAGGCTCCGTGCTGCGTTGTTACAGGATGCTACGCGTGTTGAAAATGAACACGCCACATTTTAGAGACTAAAAGACCTAAAACCTTCTCATCCGAAGGACTTGACCGTGTCTCAGAGTGGGGAATGCCATTACATTATAATATCTCATGATGATGATGATGATGATGATTACTATTATTATTAATACTACAGACAGACAGAGATAAAGACAGACAGACAGACAGACAGACAGATAGATAGATAGATAGATAGATAGATAGATAGATAGATAGATAATGTGTCAATGCATAAACAGGAAGTCTAGGAGTCGTGTGTGTCTGCTAAGTCTATACACAATTAAAAGCATGTGTGAACACCTAACAGCTGGCATCCCAGAGCATCTGGTACATCCGGAGCTCGCTGTAGAGAGGGTGACAGAGTTTAGGAAGGCATCCCACAACTGGATGTGGGATGTTAAGTTCTCACTTAACGTGTTGTCACTCTGGTTCTCGTCTTGTGGCGTAGAAATACTTTAACAGTAGAGGAGGCGTTGCCAGGTTGGCAAAAAGAAAGTAAACTCAGCTTGGAATCTAACACACATAGAAGCAAATTAAATCAAACGGTATAACTCTAATTGAGAAGATTGTAAATTATCAGAACTTGATAGTCGATATGAACCAGAAAATCAAAGTAGATTTTCAAGTCAAGGCGAGGGAAATGAGTAAAAAAGTCCTTCTTTGGGTTCATATTGCCTACAGCAATAATTTACAACGCTCTACGTCTCGCAGCAAAGGATGGAAAATCACTGCTTGTGTCTTTTCATCTCAGTAGCCTAAAGGTAAAAAAAAAAAAAAAAAAGACCAAGACTAATTAAGAAAACCATGTGACTCCAAGTTCAACTGAGTAAACAAATGTCTTCTTCTCCTCTAACCAACAGCCATTGGTGTGTGTGTGTGTGTGTGTGTGTGTGTGTGGGAGGCGGGGCTGTTTGCCTCCAGGGTAATTGAGTTTCAAGGGTTTTGGCAATGGAAGCTTGGATGGGAAGTTAAGCCAACAGATGTCAGCCATACCTTTTTAAATTCTCCTGACATTTTTATCAAAACTATGGTTAAATTGTGTGGCAAAGTTCCCTTTTAATTCACGTTGAAGAGATCATGGAAGACAAGACAAGAAAAGTAAGTCAAGAAAGAAAGCACAATAGTGAGAATGAGTGAGAATGGTGAGAGCACTAATAGTTCCAATAACGTAAAGAATTTGGACTGGAAAATAGTCTAATTGGCTACGTGGGTACTATTGCCAAAGTAAATACCTGGCAATTTAACTGAATGCACATATTAGTCATATTCTATACATGGGCATATATTTGGATTAGGTATTGGGAAAAAGCACAATACATGCTAAGGCAAAGTGCAAAGTACAAACTCATGAACACACCTGAAAAATAAAATGGGTTCCGGATGACATGGCGGCAGGGTCTGCCCTCCCCCAGCACTACGTCAATACACCCCAATTCCACTACATGTGTGCAATCCAAAACCACAGCCGTAGTTAGTGGATGAGCAATGAACGGAAAGCACGGCACAACCGTCACTGTCAGTGTGCACTGCCGGCACGTCAGTGGTGTTCGCACGGCAGAGTCTCAGATGGATTCTGAGAACGGTTGGGGGTGTAGGCGTGTGGGGGTGTCTGCGCGTGTGTGTGTGTGTGTGTGGTGTGGTGGGGGGGGGACCATGCATGATCAGGTCACAAAGCACCCGGGACGTCTTGCGTCACGCCTCCTGCCAATGCACCACCAGATCCACCAATCACGGCCCACCCCCGTATGAAATGACGAGCCCATGTCGAGCCCACAGTGAGGGGCGTCCTGCTTCATAGCGTGGTAATTGCTTTGTTGTGGATGCATCGCATTGTGTTCAATGCCAAATCTTTTTTGGAGGGACAAGCAAAATATTTGAAGGGTTTTTAATGACTACTGCTGGCGTTCGTACAGTGAACTGGGCATGTTGTGGATGAGAAAAGAAACGGTGGATTTAAATAAATAAAAAAACGCTGTACCTCAACAGGCTCATATATGTTTAATAGCTGGATGATAACAGACTTGACCTGGTAAACATGAATGAGAAAAACCATCTATTTAATAAAAGTAGAATATGGTCCTCCGCTATGGTAGTGGTCGAACACAGGTTGTTGCACTTGAAGTGAAGACTCCTTTTGTATCTGCTGCATGTGTTTCTTTATCCATCCATCCATCTATCTATCTATCTATCCATCATCCATTCATCCAACCATCATTCATCCATCCACCTACTCCACAGTAGAGAGCAGGCATCTAAGTGCTCACCTGCCACCTCTGAGCAGCAAGTAGATCCACTCCAGGAATTAGCATTCTTTTCTTTTCAGGACCCTCTTATTAATTCACCCCCAGGTGCGGCAGTAAGGGAAGGACACGTGTGATTTTCTACACAACAGAAGAGAAAATGTGAAGGTCATCCTCCTCTCCACCAGAAGGCAGACCTACAGATGGATTGACATAAACATAACAGATTCTATTCTATTTTATTCATATGTGAATAGAAAGCAGGACATGGAAAGCTGGGTGTCTGTGCTCTCATCAGCCGTATAGCGTGGCTATTTTACAGACACAGGTCAACCAGCGGCCATGAGGCGTAAGTACAACGAGGAAAGCGATGACAAATAGGATAGCTGATGTGTGATTGGTCAAGGTTAGGGATTGAGTGATTTCCTGTTTGCATGATCATTTGTCGACCAGTTGAATGAATTGTAGGAATGTAGTTGAGATTAAAATTTTTGGAAACAAACAGGAGACAAAACAAAATGTTCAAAACCACACGAAGCTTCAAGCCTACCGATTGACACCCGTCTCATTTTGGCGGATAATGTATACTTTTGCGACAATTAGACGACGTCATCAAAAAAGGCAGCGTCAAATGACCTTGCAGTGTTTTTTTGTTCCGTAATCGGCATCCATGTGACATTTCACGAATGAGTGCTTATACGCTCGTGATTGGACGAGAGAGAGGCAATTGATTTTATAATGTCATTAACCACTCTCCACACATAGTTAACACACACACACACACACACACACACACACACACATAGTCACACTACACGGTCTCGAACGTCTTTAAATGAACCACATCAAATGCTCCAATGTCACAAACTGATGCTCCGTCTTTAAGGATATGTGATGATGGGTGAAAGCAGTAGGTACAGTTAAAAGATGCAGCTAACCACACATTATGAATCCATTGCTTCAAACAGGGTTTCACTGTTTCAAACTCAAAAGTTTCAAAGATGTTTCAGACTTTTAGTAGTTGTAGCCTTAACCTTGCTAACAGGATTAGCACCAACAACGGTTGGTTGTTGGTTTAGTTCGTTTTGTTCACACGTTACTTCTTTTCAGAACGTTGTGTCGCCAATGTCAACTAATTCTGGTCCTGGCAAATAACCAGTTAAACTCCTGTGGCACTCTGACGTCAGGACTGTGTTCACTCATGACCGGTAAACCAGTAAATTGCCAGAAGTCAGAACAGGTGTGTTGAAGTGGATAAGGCTGCACACAGTGGTGCAGTATTAAAAAGTAAGGTACATTTTAAACTCTAAAATACATTGAACTTGACATCCAGAAAAACAGTTCTCTCAATTTAATTTCTCTTTCCATTTCATTTCTCTCACAAAGTTATTGCTTGTTATCTTCTTTTATCTGCACGTGCCCAAGTTTTCAATGATGCACTAAAAAAGCAAAGTAATATTTCAGAAAGAGAAATAAATACACAAAAACACAAATGGGAAAAGGCATACATTCTTTTGTTTGCTAGTCAAAGTTAATATAATGTTCAAGCTATGCTATCATATTATCGAGCGGTTGGGAAATATAATTTGCATTCACAATGTCTAATATTCACATGAAAACAAATTATTACCTGAAAAACCCATTAATTTGTTATCCATTCATCAAATGAAAGGCAACGAGGCTCTAAATTACTTTTCAAAAGAGTAAGGATCCCACTCAAGTAAAGTCTGCATATTTCACTGCTAGACATAAATTCTGCAGAAATGTCGTCACTGGCAATTATTATTGTTGCCTCTGTATGAAAATACTAAGATGAGGTGAAACTTTTCCTATTAACACGGTAAACATTTACTCCTATTCACATATAATATAATGTCCTTAAAATGTTTGTAATAGGGGTTTTACTGTATTGGAGGTATATCTTTCCCTATATTTCCCTCTTTATGTCCTTAAAATGGCATACAAGGGCATCGGCATTGTCTACCATATAATAATACATACATTATGAATAGAAAACAAAGATGTTGTTGAATAAATAACACTTATTTCAAGATTTCTTTCTGTTTTTCTTCCTTTGTTCTATACAATTCTTCGTGTCATATTTTCATTGTAATACATGACATCGTGCTGCTTGTGTTTTGCTGCTTGTGAGTTATAACACGGTCACAATCTAAAAGGACAAACCACAGAAGAAGTCCCTGACATAATAAATAATACATTCAAGGGCATCCTTATCATGTCTAACTCTCACATTGGCTGGTCGTATAATTTAGCATGATTCATCACAATCATTCTGTCTGTCTGTATGTCTGAGCATCTGTGTGTGTGTATGTGTGTGTGTCTGTGTGTGTCTGGGTATATGAGTGTATGTGTGTACAAATGTACAGTATGTGTGTGTTTTGTGTACTTCTGTGTGTGTGTGTGTGTGTGTGTGTGTGTGTGTGTGTGAGAGAGAGAGAGAGAGAGAGAGAGAGAGAGAGAGAGAGAGAGAGAGTGTGTGTGTGTGTGTGTGTGGGTCTGTATTTGTGTGTGTGAGTGTGTGTGTGTGTGTGTGTCAGTGCCTTTGGCTGCTTTAGGGCCGATAAGACGCGGCTGAGGAAAGCACATTTTAGCGGGGGTGCTTCGCTCCTCCTCTTTGTGCCGGCTGCACACCTGCACGCTTCAGATTAAACCTGAATTATCTGAGGCTCGCGCATTTGCCGCTTCCCTCCTCGCCCCTTAATCTGGGGTCTCATCTCCAGCTTATTATCGCTGTTTTCCCGCCATCGAAACCAATCCACTGCTCCTTACTGCTACACAAACTCTGGAGCTCCAACTATAGAAAAATCGAAACTTGGTGAAAGAAAAACAGCAAAAAGCCTCCTGCTAGGATATGAACTTGGCTGGGGATGGACGGTATAATCACAGCTTCTTTTCCTCAACCTTACTGGCATGGGGGTTGTTTTGCTAGCCTGGTGCTAACTAAGATGCTGGTTTAAATGGTGGGCCGCTCCCGCAAGGCTGTTGGAAAAGTTTTTCAGGGCGGCGGGACCTCGTCTGTAAAACTCACCTGCTTAAAAAAAACAAAAAAAAACAACGACAACCTGTCAACAATCATTCAACATCCTATAGGTCAAGAAAAACATTCTGTAGGGCAGGTCACAGTGCAGAGTACTGCAACCCCCGTCCATACATCCCCTCCTCCCCCCTCTCCTGGTTTGAGGAGGTTGATGAAGTCAGTTTCATGTAGCAGTCCCCGGCCGAGCTGTTACATAACAGCACATTTCTCCACAAACAACACTTTTTCTGTAACTCACAGTGTGGACTTATACAGTATACACTGCTGCCTGTGCTTGTGTTCA
>OOFB01008282.1:8886-38958 GCA_900323305.1 Trachyrincus murrayi | reverse complement strand
CTGCGGCGGGGGAAGAGCGACCTGGAGGAGCAGAAGAGGCTGCTGGACCGCGCCCTGGACAAGATCAACAAGGATGTGTGTGTGTGTGTGTGTGTGTGTGTGTGTGTGTGTGTGTGTGTGTGTGTGTGTGTGTGTGTGTGTGTGTGTGTGTGTGTGTCTCACTCACTCACTCACTCACTCTCTTTAACTCACGCTACGCCTCTCTCGACCACGCCCTTCCTTGACCGCGCCAGATGGAGCTGATGATGGGCGACTCCCGCCAGTCGGTGTTGGGCCTGCAGACCCAGCTGGAGGAGTACCGGGACCGGTCCAGGAAGGACCTGCTGGAGGCCCAGCGCTGCAGCAAGGACCGGCTGGCTGAGCTTCAGAGGACCCAGAACAACCTCAAGGCCCAGCAGGACGAGGTGAGGACAGAGTGGGTGGTCATGATGAAGAGGATGATGATGATGATGATGGTGGTAAGAAGAGCATGATGATGATCATGATGATGATGCTTCTAATTGATATTGTTTGTTTGCTCTAGAGACTAGTAGAGATTCTTGTTTGCTTTGACTTAATAACAGACGTTCCCCGGGAACATGAATTAAGTTTTAAGCCAACAGGGAAACTTTTAATTTGGCACTGAATAAAACTTGGTGTTAGAAAGAAACCTAGAGCAGTGTTTTTATTTGGAGACATCAGCAGTTTGCCTGCGACTTCCTTCCACAATAAAGAATGTTGCTAATCATCGCCAGCTTGTCCTTGCAGTTATATTTATATTTATTTTAGTCATTTCCAAATCATTGAAACCCATCTGGGCCATTTGGACATTGCCAGCAAAGAACTCACTCACTCACACACACACACACACACACACACACACACACACACACTGCGTAGCAAAACTTTACTTCAATAAATCCAACATATTTATTTATTCCAAACTTTTTAAATATATTAATCTATTCAAAACAACCAACAATTTGGAGAAACGAAATTTATGCGGTGTTGCTGTCATTCCTCCCGGCGCAGGTCTCCCGCCTGAAGAAGGATCTGCTGGCGTGCGGCGAGGAGCGAGACGGAGCCCAGCTGGAGCGAGACCTCCTCAACGGCCGCCTCAAACACCTGGAGGAGGAGCTGGAGGCGGGGAAGACCACGTACACGGACCGCTCCCGGGAGGTCCGCAGCCTGGAGGTCAGGCGCACACACACACACACACACACACACACACACACACACACACACACACACACAAAGTGGGGCACAAGGTCAAAGGGGGTCAGGACAGCGAGGGTAAATGCGGGACGTGTTGAGTGACTCGGAGCGTCAACTGGGGCATCGCAGGGGGCGTTCCGGGTATCTGGTGTCCAGAGAGGTCGAAGATCTACACCATGAGGTCAACGAGTCATAAAATACCCATAGTACTCCTTATCTTATCGGAGTGAGCAAATATTTGGATTCCTGATACACATGTGGGATGAGACGCTGAGCTCACCTGGTCAATATTAGCAGATCATTGTTTTCAATGGGCTGTCTGTTACAATTCTGTCCTTCTGTCAACACCTAGCAACAAGCAAGACTTTGTTATCGTGGTGTCCCTTACCGTCGCTTTTGCCAACTACTTTACTTTGTGTCTTTCAAAGTTGTGGAGGGAATATGAGTAGACATTTCCGAATTATTCATTTAAGTGTGTGTGTGTGTGTGTGTGTGTGTGTGTGTGTGTGTGTGTGTGTGTGTGTGTGTGTGTGTGTGTGTGTGTGTGTGTGTGTGTGTGTGTGTGTGTGTGTGTGTGTGTGTGTGTGTTGCAGGATAAACTGAAGACACTGGGGATTGAGTTGGACGAAGAGAAGAGCAGCGTGGAGCTCCTCAACGACCGCATCGCCCGTAGCAGAGAACAGGTACACACACACACACACACACACACACACACACACACACACACACACACACACACCCATGGTCATGCGGAGAGGCATGCAAAGCGAGCAGGAAGTATCCCTGCAGTGACACGGAGTCATACAATAGCACTGTGACCTACTTTAACAGCCACTCCTATGTGTCTCTCTCTGTTTGTCCCCTGACACCTCTCTCTCTCTCTGTTTGTCCCCTGACACCTCTCTCTCTCTGTTTGTCCCCTGACACCTCTCTCTCTCTGTCTCTCCCCTCCTTCCATCAGATCGACCAGCTCCGTTCAGAGCTGATGCAGGAGCGCTCGGCGAGACACGACCTGGAGATGAGCAAGAGCTCCATGGAGAGACAGGTGCAGCAACAACAACAACAACAACAGACCACTTTGTTTAGAAGCCTCCCACTGGACATTTGAGACACACGTGTTTGTTGCCCTGTATTTGTATGTCTGAACACACCGACACCTTGGACCATGCAAAAGGAAGTAAAATTGAATTGAACTGAATTGTAAAAAGCAACAACACAAAAACACAAAATTGTCACACATGCAGGGAAACCCAATCTTCAACAATTGCAGTCAAGTTGTATTTGGACTGAAACCCAGCCAGCCGTGTCAAGGGGACACAGAGACTCGTCTTGCCAAATGAAAATATATTTTGTGTTGCGTTTCTTCCCCTTCCAGGTGAAGGAGGTGAAGTCTCGCCTGGCCGACATGGAGACCCCGTCACGGCCCTCCGCTGCCATTTCTCTGCTGGAGAAGAAGGTCCAGGAGCTGGAGGAGACGCTGCACAGTGAAGAGAGGTAGGGTCAAACACTCCCAGAAGACCTGGGTCCCAGGTTCCATCCTGGGCCAGGACTGCCCTCTGAGTATCCTTGACAAATATGGCTGACTGCCTGCTGTGTGTGGATGTGTGCAGAGAGAAGGCCACCATCATGGCCTCCCAGCGGCGGATGGACAGGAAGCTTAAGGACCTCAACGCCACTCTAGACCAGGAGAGGAACCAGTCCGCGGAGCAGAAAGACCAGGTAAACACCTTCATAGGAAGCCATATATATTTCATTATGCATGTACCTTTTTAGTCTGATTTGTAGTTTATTAAGGGCTCTTTCCGGTCGGATTCATCTAAATTCATCTATCTACCGTGGCCACAATCCACACATGCATGTTGGCCAGACTCTGACCTCCGTCCACACTGTGCATCCACATAACCTTTATACACCCCCCCCCCCCCCCCCTGACCCTCCCCCCCCCCTCCCCCCCCCCCCCCCCCCCCCCCCCCCCCTCCCCTCCCCCCCCGGCCAGCTGTCCCTGCGTGTGAAGGCGTTGAAGCGGCAGGTGGATGAGAGCGAGTGTGAGGTGGAGCGTCTGGAGGGCGTGAGGAGGAAGGGTCTCCGGGAGCTGGAGGAGCAGCAGGAGCAGAGGGAGGCGCTGCAGGCCAAGGTGACGGCGCTGGAGTCCGAGCTCAAGTAAGACAACAAACTGAACAACAAACCGAACAACAAACCGAACAACAAACTGAACAACAAACTGAACAACAAACAAATAAATAAACATAGCAGAAAACATCCCCTCCCTCTCTGGTCCTGCCCTCCCCTACGTTTCTCTGCCATTGAGAAGTGTTTCACGCACCTGTGATTGACAGGTAAGATGGGTTCCCCCCGAACCAATCAGGGCAGAGATGCCCTGATTGGCCAGAAATACTACAGTCTCTAAATGGTCACAAACAGAGGCAGGCACAGTCAACTGAAGACTAATGGCTGACAGATGGCTATGGCATTTATACAAAATGTCACTCAAATTATAGCTCTTAAAATCTTACCTACAGCATCTTTAACTAATAGATACTGAAAGTTAACTTTTAAATGTCACACTCACAGTTCTAAATAGTGAATGTGTTTATTTTAGAGTTGAGCTTTATGATCCACACATAATTATGGGGAGGTCAATACATGTCATTTCCACCAGATGGCGGCATGTATCTACTTAGCTGGATCACTTAGCTGGTGTGTGCAACTTCATGCCTGTATATAGTTCATGAATACAAACAAATAAACCTCAAGCAATGATGTTTAATAAGAGTTAATAAGCCATAATGAAGTGTCTGAAGTATTCTTTTTCTGCTTTTGTGTTTTGTTTGTGGCCGTCAAGGCGCAAGGTTCAGCACACACGGAGTTTGGCTCTGAGCTCAGTGAACCTCAGCTCGGAGGACGAAGACGGTTTCTATGACAACAGCATCCACGCCGAGAGCCACCTGCAGAACACCAACTGCTAGAGGAAGGAAGGGGAAAAGGAAGATATAATTGGATATAGGAGTATTTATGTATTTTTTGGTTAAAAAGAATGAAGGAAGAATGGAGGGCCAGGTAAAATATGATTCTATTTAGATTTCTAATCGAAATGCACATTAAATAAATATTCTATTTTCTAGTCCTTCGAAAGACTCTTATTTGTAATAGATTGTTAAAGAGGCACCTCAGAGCTCAAGGAGTTTAGTTATGACAGAAGTTGGATCAAGTAAAAAATGGCATCGCTTTACTGCAACAGTAAAACACTGAACCACAAGCAAAGGCATGCTGCAACTGCTGTGTTTAAGAAGGCTGTAATGATGTATTCTTGGCTGATGTTTTAACACAGCTAAGCTAAGCTATGAAATTAACACATATTTTTCTCACCCATTGTTGAAGGACAGACCTAAGGTGTACACTTGAAATACAGGGTTTTGTGTGCTTCAAATCGGCTTACGTGCATTTTTACTTTACATGCTACTGGTAGCCATGGTACTCTCTATATATACTATTGTAGCAATCTGCATGCTTTATTTTGTATTTTTACTTTACTAAAGAAATCATTAAGAATATTCACATTTTTGTTCCTGCATGAGTTGGAAACTTGTACTGCTCATTAACCAAAATACCCAAGTACATTTGTGTTTTGTTTCGCTGTTAACAACCTGTGTGTTAGCCTCAGTATGCTACGTTGCATACATTGTTGTAGCCACTTGAAAGATCACGATAGTATTGGTGTTCAATGTCTATCAGGAGTTTAGACCTAAGCTTGTTTTGTACACCTGACTGTGACGGTTAATGAGGCCTTTTTAACTGAGCCTATATTTTTTACACTTTTACTGTTCATGCCCCGTATTCAAGACAATCACTGTCGCCCCAATTTTACGTAGCCCTATTTTAGAAGAATAGTTTTTTTCAGAAGCTTTTATAACTGGAGGGAAATGAGTGCGGTGAGCTGTGTGTATTACCGGCCTGTGTGCATGTCTTCACTCTGAAGCCTTAAACATTGTGTTTTGATTGTAGATGTTGTTTTGAGCTGAATGCCTTAGATGTTCCGTGTTGTCTGTTCTGGTCTTGTCTTCGTGATGTTGCTGTTGTAAGGATTTCAGTTTTTTCAAGTCATTTGTTGTGAATGCCAAGATTTTCAGTGACATTCCTGTTTGAAGGGTTGGTACTTTAGGCTACACAATTTTTTGTTCTTTTTCTCTTTTGTTTTATCTTGTTTATCTTGTATATGCCTTCTGTGTGTTATTAGATTATCGTTGAATGCATTTCTCATGAGATTATTACCTTTAAATATGTCACTTTTTGTATTTTTACTGCATCTCAAAATTTGTGTTGAGTAGACATAACTATTCACAACGTGCTGTTAACTGGTGCAATGTGGTTCAATGCTTGGTACGATTTTCAAAAGCTGTTATATACCAGATTTATATATTTCAAATAAATTTTGGACCCAGTGTAAACAAATATGACATATGAAATATTTATTTTACTTTATTTTCCAAATACAAGAAAATGCTTGTATGGTCTTGTATGGTCATACACATAGCGTTCTCAATCACTGCTAGTTGGCAGAGTCACGTCTTAGGAGAGCCAAGAGACAGGATGGAGACGGGAGGAGAATGCCTCTGTTGCTTCTCCAACTAATACCTGCGATTACTAAAGTCAACACTCACGGGTTTCTGTATGTTGAATGATTTTAAAGGGATGAAGGAAAATGAGCATATTCAATAGTATTCTGTTTACAAATTGTTATCAAATATGTTAATTTTCTTTAAAAAAAAATAAGAATGAACGTGTAATAACGTTGTGCTTATAGAACTCTGTCGATCCTATCTGCCTTCTCTCCTGGGTTAAAACATGTCTGCTCCTTACCTCATGATGGCCACCTCTCTCTCTCTCTCTCTCTCTCTCTCTCTCTCTCTCTCTCTCTCTCTCTCTCTCTCTCTCTCTCTCTCCCTCCTCCCTGGGAGTGACTCTGGATCAGAGACATGCACCAACTCTGTCTAGGACGGTAGCTTACACGTCAAACATTCAATGTGTTGAAAAACAGATTGAAAACTTGGAGAAAAATCATGCTTATTAAAAACACAATAAAACCACTGTTATGTTTTGTCTTGTTATTCAACGTTCCATGTATATGTCATGGAGTGCCCTATTTTGCTGCAGAAAAGCCCACACTCACAGAGACTGTTGTAGAAATGTAAGAATTCTTATAGGAAAATAGGAAATTAGCTTTATACTCTGTCAGAGTCCCCTTGGCTTTAGCCTGGCTGAGGATCTACGAAGGACGGGAGCCGTGTGTGACTTCAGCTCTCTCTTAGTTTAGTGTAATTACTGGAGACATCAGCCATTATCATGTCCCTACAGCCCTCCTCTATAGCTGTCGCTTCTGCTTTCCACAAAGCTGGAGTTCAGCGTACAAGTTTTCCTCATAATGTGTACCGTTGATCATTATGTAGGAAAAACAACATTTGAAGACAGGTATTGGCAATTGCATACAAACGTAATTACATGGCATCAGTCAATCTTACCGTTTAGGTAGTTTAATGTTACAATGTGTTGTGCTGGAGGAAACCAAACTATGCGTGAGAACCTGTTGTGAGAGGGAGTTGTGATAACACAGGCGTTAGGCCTGTTGTAGACGTTACGTCAGCACACACGTCGTTCTGGAAAGTGTTTACTGCACTTGCACAGAGCCCTGTGAACCTCACGTAGAACGTGCTAAACCACCCTACTATTATCGTACTAATGTGTCTTACAGACAACACCTAGACGTCCATAGGCCTGTTGACAGGTTAATAATGACTTGGGCCAGCCGGGTGAGTTTTGTAAATACAAACCAGTGTTTACTTTTGGGCTGGGTTACCTTTGTATTACCTACCCACGTGGGCTATATGCAATTTGCAAAACGTGAAAACCATATGAAGCCTATTGTGTGTTGGTCATACATCATTTCATGTCTTGACTTCAACGGTTAAGTATAGGTAGGCCTGGTGTTTTGTTTGTTGTTTCCTGCTCTTTGTGCAATGTGGTGGAAGAAATACCACGCAAACTGTGTTCTTCTTACCTGACCTGTTTTAGATGATCCCTACTCTGTTTAAGAAAAGTCTCATGTTTATTAAATCACTTTTTTCCTTGCAAATATTTCCTCTCCTCTTTCTTCTCCCCGGCCCCCATGTCTGCTAGGGCATGAGAGGTGAAAGAGTTCAGCTGTCGTCCAGAAGTCAGCCGAAGTAGCAACTAGGCTCTTAATCTACCAGACACCTGACAAGACGGCTAACATCTGTCTGGTGCCCGGCTAAGAGTCGGCTAACATCTGTCTGGTGCCCGGCTAAGAGTCGGCTAACATCTGTCTGGTGCCCGGCTAAGAGTCGGCTAACATCTGTCTGGTGCCCGGCTAAGAGTCGGCTAACATCTGTCTGGTGCCCGGGTAAGAGCCTCTGTGTCAGGTGCCCGGGTAAGAGCCTCTGTGTCAGGTGCCCGGGTAAGAGCCTCTGTGTCTGGTGCCCGGGTAAGAGCCTCTGTGTCAGGTGCCCGGGTAAGAGCCTCTGTGTCTGTAACCCATCAGAGAGACGAGCAGTAGGTAAAGCTGTTGTCTATTTAATACCAATAGCAGGAGACCAGCATGTGGGATCAATGTGGAGGAAAAGGAGCTGGAGAACTAAATGTCCTGGTTCAATACCCACACGAAACATGTACCAGACGACCTCCATTCACTCAAGTTAAAACGGTCGCTTTTGTTTGTGTCAGTTAGTCATTGCCGTCTCATTAAAAGCAGCCGAATTAAAAATAAGCCGTACTGTTTACTGTAAGATATAGCAGCCATACGGGAGTTATTATCACCAAACACGTGCGTCTGCGTCTGCGTCTGCGTCTGCGTGTTCACGTGCGTACCATGCTGGTGAGCGCGCGCAGCTCGACTCTCAGGTAGAGCGCGAGGGACCGGGACCCACGCGCGGCAGTCCGCACGAGACGAGCTGCGTTCGGCAGCACAAAGTTGTGTTTACAGCCGTTGGACTCCGGCTAGCCTAGCCTAGCCTAGCCTAGCCCGGGGGCTAAAAAAACCGACGATACGGTCGTTTTTTTGACCTATTTATTGTGTTCATCTTTTGTTGTTGTTGTTGTTTTTGTTGTTGTTGTACTACTGAAGATGAGTGGCGGTGTCGCGACCGGGAGAGACCCGTCCAGGACTACTGATGATGATGATGATGATGTGAGTGATGCGTTTGTTGCTGTTTATTTGTTGTTGTTTTTATTTGTTGTTGTGTTGGTTAAATGGCTGCTGTGTCCATCCGTTACTGCCGTCGGTACACTACGAGTTAGTTGAATTGCAATGTTTTGCTCCAAGGTTAACATCGAGACAGAAAAACAAGAGTTCTTCAATAACTATGAAATATAAGATGATGGAAATGCATTTTATATTTGCAGTAAGTTCTTTAATAACTATGAAATATAAGATGGAAATGCATTTTATATTTGCAGTAAGTTCTTTGATTTTGTATTTGCAGTGAAATACTTTAAAGAAGTGTATGACTGAACTTCAGTCAGCCAGTAAATTGAGCCATGTTGGGGGTATTGAATATTGATTATTCATAATACAAGTCTACAATTATATAATCATACATTTAATCAGATATGAAATATGATATATTTATTGCACATTAATATAAAACCAACAAGATGTACCTTGATATTCAGAATATTGCCAGTTGATGCCTGACTCCATGACTGCTTCAGACTGTTAGCACATGTACTTCTGTACCTGCACTCAAGACCCTCTGTTCACCCATATATCACCCATATATCACATGTACCCCTTGAAGGTTATATATCACATGTACCCCTTGAAGGTTATATCTCATATGTACCCCTTGAAGGCTATATCTTATATGTACGCCTTGAAGGTTATATCTCATATGTACGCCTTGAAGGTTATATCTTATATGTACGCCTTGAAGGTTATATATCACATGTACCCCATGAAGGTTATATATCACATGTACCCCTTGAAGGTTGACACAACGATCTATCTTTCTTTTGCCACTCTTATGTGATTTCCCAACTCCTTCTCCATCTCCCCAAGGGGTGTTGGATTTCTGGTGTGGGTACAATATCAGATATAGAGTATAGTATATAGAGTAGTATGATAATACAGTAATATACTCTTTTTATATCAGCTGATTGTCATCAACCTCAGTACAAAGCAGTGGGAGAACCACTGGCTTGGTTGACCCTGTATTCAGAGGTGTTTTGGATCCAGTTCATGCTTATTATTTAACATGCATGATGTGTCAATTCAGGCCTAGATACATTTGCCTTGACACTGAATATCAAAATAATGACTTTCACCAAAACAATAAGAACCTCAGTCAGTTTGCAGTTCCCACTTTATCTTATCTTAACCTTCTCTCCCTCGTATGGCAAAATCTCATCCATTAAACCATTTAACGAAAGGTCAATGTAGATCCATTTGTTAAAGATTACCTTTTTGTTGTATTGGAGGGATGGGCATAGTGTAATAATATCGAAATAACAGCTTCACCTGTTCAGAAGAAGAAGAAAAAACGTATCTTTGATAATATTATCTTTTCAATATGTTGTTGACATCTCACTTTTCTGACATTCATTAGCTACGTTTGTTTGTATCCAATCTCATGTCTTATGTTCAGAGTCAGATATCAATATTAGACCAGTACTCATGACATATTGTTAATGTTACAATGGACGGAGAGTTCACTGCGTTGAGGCTGCGTTGTAAGAAAAATACTGACCTGCCATCTTGGAATGCATAATTTACAGTAGATTGTCAACCCAGAAGTTCCAAAGAAATCATAGAAGGCAACCACAGTTAAAGGCCAAATATGAAGTCACTAAACAGGAAATACCACACTGTAAAACATGAGTACTTCTGAAAGGGTGTTATCTAACTGTTTGCAGTATTTCCATGTTCCTTCATAATAACTGGAAAATGGTTTCAGGATTTGATTCGATTTTGACACTATTTGCAATACGATAACAGTAGATTAGATTTGCATTGTGCCTAAATGAGGCCCAAACATCATATTTACGTCGGTTAGTAGACATAGCGAGTTGTCACTAGTAGGTTCCACTAGTCTAGAAGTTTCTCCATCCTCCATCATTAGCATCTGACAACATAATACTACACTCACCAATGCCAGTGGCGAAAGAATTCTTTTGTCTTTTGATTCCACAGAAGAGTATTTCTTTGCTCCTGTGACATTTGAATTCTATAAAAAACGATTAACTTTAAACACATCCTGATGTGCAAGATACCAATTGCCAAAATCATTTTATTGTTTTCAAAATATGCAAATATAACAGACTATGTTAAATGGCCCCGGCAAGTCGGCAGTTGTTTTTGTTGCATCGTTGGTATGTGGTTTGCCAACGTATAAAGTAGAAAGAGTCATGCAAAAATGTCACCCGTTGGGGTGTCATTAAAACTGTGACCTCATTCACTTCACGCTATACATTTAATTGTGCTTGTATAAATACATACTATATACTTATATATAATCCAGATTTGATTTCAGGATGATGTAACTGCAATGCTGGCTTTAAATGTGATTTGCGCTCACACATGACGAACAGGGTAATAACATACCATAACATAACATAACATAACATACCGGCACACTTTGTATGAGCATGCCGTGTCAAAATGTCTACACCTGCACATTTGGAAGACGTGCTCTATACACAAATGCGTGTTATTCAGTAGAACTCCAACATCAACAAACATGCAAACTGGGTGTTATTCAGTAGAACTCCAACATCAACAAACATGCATACTGGGTGTTATTCAGCAGAACTCCAACTTCAACAAACATGCAAACTGGGTGTTATTCAGCAGAACTCCAACTTCAACAAACATGCAAACTGGGTGTTATTTAGTAGAACTCCAACTTCAACATTAGCATAATGGTTTCATAGCACATAGCATCGTATAATATGTAACGACGGATGATTAAAACACAAGGTTCACGAAAACATTTTAGTAGGAAGTAGGAAAAAAACATGGAATGGAACATGGAATGTTCCATGTACATGGAACATGGAATGTACATTCCATGTAGGTTCCATGTAATGTTCCACACCTGTACATGGAATGTACATATAGGACACACCAGGATAAAAAGTAATAATCATGTAAACATCTGGAGGTAAACAGGGCCACACACACACATGCACGCACGTACACACACACACACACACACACACACACACACACACACAGGATTTGATTAGCACTTGTAGCGCTGAGACGCGAGATGCTTGGCTTCTGTTTGCACAGTTCACAGTTCTGTTTACACTACACAACTATTACTGCCATACCAGTTCATGCTGTACAGCCTGAGTAATCACTTATGTAACCCACCAAACATTCCTCACCCCTCTGCTACCAACAGACTACCAAGCAAGCTAGTGTCTCACAGCGCTCTCACAGTCCTCCCTAGAACATCATGTAGCCTGGCGTGCATCTCGCAACACCGGGAAGTGGTCGCTTATGGAACTGTAATCTTATCGACTGACTCATCCTCGCTCCGGCCCTTCAGCCTCAAGGCTAGAGTGTGTTTAGCATTCAAGGCTAGAGTGTGTGTGTGTGTGTGTGTGCGTGTGTGTGTGTGTGTGTGTGTGTGTGTGTGTGTGTGTGTGTGTGTGTGTGTGTGTGTGTGTGTGTGTGTGTGTGTGTGTGTGTGTGTGAGAGAGAGTGTGTGTGTGTGTGTCTCTGTGTGTGTGTGTGCGTGTGGGCCATACTGTAGACTCACTCCGTTGTGAGTCCAGGATAAAGGCTGAGTGAGTGTGGGCCATACTGTAGACTCACTCCGTTGTGAGTCCAGGATAAAGGCTGACGCTGAAGGGGCTGGGCTGCTGTCGGAGTCTCACCCCCTCTCCTCCATGTAAGGAGAGCCAGAAGCTGCTCAGTGTCTGCCTTCCCACACACTGACTCACACAGAGCCGACGTCTCGACTGCTTCTTCAGCCCTCAGTTCGTCAGCGGCAACAAAAGGACGAGTCTTCTGTCAGCGGTAAATATTTAACTCGGTAGTTGAGAGGCTTGGGCGAGATAGGAGTGTGTGTGTGTGTATGTTTTTTTTACCTAGGTCTTGTATGCTGTAATGCTAATGGCGGTGTTATGTGTGTGTGTGTGTGTGTGCTTGCTGGCTACAGCTGTTGTTTCGTAGTTTTTTGTTAACTTTGCCATGTGTTCACTTTGAGACGATACAAGGTGAAATATATGAAAGGAATTTGGCTTTGTTTCGGGCTTACCTAAATGACGTCATTTATTTCTTTTCATGTTTAGCCCAGGTGTGTAAGATATGCATGCTAGTTTTCTTTCATTCTGTGACAGAGCCGACACCACTGTCAGATCAACCCCTGCTTGTATTAGGTCTAAAAACTGATGTTGATATGATGGGGATCTAACACTGCACATGCAACTAACCCGCCTGAGAGTCATCGTCAGTCATGATTTGCCCATGACGGGGCCAAGCTCGATGAAAGATTTCATCACTCCCTCCTATTCATAACCGGTAAATAGATTTTTACTTTATGGCTAGATAGGCAGGATGTATAACACTGCTTGTTGTATACCAATACTCCCATGTTAGAATGTGTAACCACGCAGTGTTGACTGCCGTGGTTAGTGGTTCATACTCCCCAGTAGTCTAACGATATCATTTAGTTTTCATGGTCTACTATGTAGGCCTACGTACAGTGTTGCTTGCCTTGATGCAGCATGTTTTCTTTACTATCACGTCGTCTCAGCTTGGACTTTGGATGGAGTGAGTGAATAGTGAATTCACAGGGGCTGGTTTAGCTATCAGGGAGCTTGACTTACAGTGTGGGAATGCCCAGGCAGTCGGTGCACAAAAGCAATGATGTCATTCCCTAATCGGTAATTCACAGAAGAATTCATCAAGTGCCAACTGCTGTTGTTTTTGGTGTAATATATTCACTGGCGGTGGGAAAATGGGAAATAGTTGTTCTTGTCTTGTGTGTATAATCACCATCTCTGTGTTTGACTACTCTTCCCTTGGCCCTGGGATGTAGGCTAGGACTGTGTCAATGTGTAGACAAGGGCTCCGGGGCAGGACGAAGCAGCACGGTAGCCGTAGGTTCACTCCACAAGGTGTACTGTATCATGGAAAGAGGCCGGGTCTCAGGAGACAGAGATACACTTTTGGTGAGCCTTGGGAAGACATTTAATATTTCCAAGCTACCTGATGCTTCTAGTGCTCGCGTGTCTTTGTGTATTTCTTTCACAGGCGCACTGCGTCGAACACTGTGTCACTCATGCAGATACAGATAGAGATGGAATTCTTTGTTACAGTTGCTCAGCTCAAGCCAGAAGCATCAAAGTAAATAGAGTAGAATAAACACAACTAGCAATATAAACACAAAATACAGCATAATATAAATATTCATTTATAGATCAAATATGCAGAATGTAATAAAATATGCACGTGTATAAAAAAATAATATATATGTAACTGAAGCAAACGTAATTGACTCTAAAGTAAAGTGTCTCAGGTGTATTGCAGGCATATTGCACAGGTCATCTGGATATGATAAATAAGTCAAATGGCTGGGTTCAAAGTGATTAAAATGTGAGCCTCGGTATGGGTGTTATTTCAATTGATGTATTGGTGCCCATAGCGTGTTATGTGAATATTTTGACCCTCATGTCATGTAGTGTGTATGAATAACAAAGCACGCAAAGGCTAACGTATTGTCAACACAGACTAGTTCTACTGGTAAACTATCTACGGTAGAATAGGATAGACTATTAAAGGAAACCTTATGAGTTACTGCAACAGAGTAGCATACAGCTACATGTATATATATATACATGTATATATAGGGCTGTGTGTTAATCCCTTAAAACATCATAGTTATCAATATACATTGTTAATCCTGCTATTATGGTCTGTATGCCCCTCATCCCGTTCTTGGCACATTTTGATTGAAGTCATTTTAATCAAATGTGACCAGCCATAGTGAGTAACTTGGTTGGGGAAATGAGTTGCACTGACAAACTTTATCAAGCAACCCCAGCTGTCCTCTCCCCCACACAGCTGGAGCTACCTTAAAGGGCGACTTCAGCTTTTCAACCGGCTTTGCATCATGTCAATGTGGGTAGTATATGCAAATGAACAATGATCACCTTTCCTCCATGTTGCCTGCACCCCAGAGACACAGAGAGCATCGGCAACAACTGCAGGCATTTTTCACACTATATCCCTAATGCAGATAGATAGAGATAAGATTGAAAAGCGGCAAAGTTATCCTTTAAGTATGAACTGGCTTAAAGTGTACAACCCTCTGTGTGTGTATGTATATGTGTGTGTGTGCACGCGTGTGCGTGCCTACATACCCCCAGAATAAGCAACCTTCAGCATTCAGAAATGAATAATTGCCTATGATCCTCGAGGCTGGCCATCTCATATCTCATATTTGACGTTCATTGCGTTCTTCTCGCTAATTAGGAGAGAATCCACAGAGTGCTTAATATGTAAACGACGTGTCTGTGGTCGGAGAGCCAAACAGCCGGGGGCCGGAATAGCGTGTGTGGTGACTGGAAGGCGGGAACATTGTGTCTTCATGTGAATAGATGTGTGTGGGGTTAGCACCGCACCTTCCACGGCGTCTCTCTCCCCCCCCTCTCTCTCTCTCTCTCCCTCTCAGCCCTGAGGCTACCACTCCCTCAGTGCAGGAGGAGTTGGACTGCCAGTCACAAACTCAGCTTTGATGGTTTTGTTCCAGAGGCTTGCTGTGAGGGAACAAGACAAGGCACTGTCCCCCGGAGAAAATCATTTGGCCCTTGCCCTGTCACTCCAAACTGATATACTGTCACGTATGTAACTGTTACATAACTGTTTGATAAGACAACTGCGGCATATACTCTGTCGTTTACACATTCCAGACATATGGTTGACTCACACACATGCACATGAGGTTCATATGGTCTTGTTAACTATTGAATTGTCACATGTGCGCTCTGCCTGACCTATACCTAACATATACATGCACCACTCGCACGCACACACGCATGTACACACGCACGCACACACACACACCTTCTGAGAAGAACCGGTGACCTCAGAGCGTATTCAAGGCCTGTACAGACCAGCCACTGATGGAGGTGTCACATCATTACTTTGAAGCAGGATGTGAATAAGCCTATATTAAACCCTGACAGAATGAGACAGGCTTTATAGGAATTCGATGTCTGGTTAAAAAATCATGGGTAGTATTATGTGGAGGTCCTGTAATATCTTAACCAATATGTTTGGATAATTGTTGATAATTGTTCATTTAATGGATAGCTTAGTTTTTAACTAGTATACAAAACAAGTACAAATGCTGTTATTGTAGTATTTTGTTATTTAGTGAACAGCATCATTGCAATGGAAACAATTTACTGAATGACTCTGATATTGTTAATATTACAAAATGGTGGCAGTCGTCATTGACCACTCAAGGCGTATTGATGATAACATGGAGTTAGATCAAACGTGATTTCAAAATGTAAATTTAAAATTTAAAAACATTGGATAAAGAATGCACACACATTCAATGGATAATGGATGGATGTATCCATTAAGCTAGTATTCAAAACAAAGGAGTAAATCTGTAGTATTTTGTCATCTGATATATGTTTCTTGGTTATTTTGCTGCATATTGTTACAACACAGGACTGGGTCATGCAGAGAACATTGCCATACGTACATATACCAATACTCACAAAGTGAGTATTTGTAGTTATAGTTGTTTTGTCTGAAACAAAATGAGGTGAGGTGAGGGTCTTTAAAGTGGGGGGTGTAATAAAGAGGGTGTGTCGACCAACCAGTTCTCTGTTAGGGAACATTTTGAGGAGTCCATTACACATAAACATGTTTTTAGAAATTGTAAATGACAAAAAAATGTTATGGTGATGGGATTAAAGGATATAAAGAGGCTGTATCAACCAGAATCTTACATAACGGCGCTAACCCACATGGACTGGTTTTGTTGATCTCCTCAGCCAGATGTCAACTGTAGATTGGGTGCAGAACAGTCACAACATAGTCTGCCAGCGGACATAGACGGTGCAACAGATGGTGGTATTTTTGGCCCTAATAGGCTGCGGTAGTTTAACTTTTCCAGTCTCTAAATGGACAGTGTGCTCAGTACCGTTCTACAGCAGCACAGGAAGACAAGTGGGAATCTCCATGCTGTGTGGTTCTCCTCATAGACACTGGTTAGTGTCTGTGATGTTTTACAGCCTGACCACGTATAGCACCCACGCTAGAACCTTCCTTCAAGACAGTTTTATGTCTCTGTCACTACTTTCACTGCTGTTTGTCCTGTCCTCCCCTGACGTCCAGCCTCGCACATTTCTGTTGCCTCGTCTGTCTGCTCCTTGTCTACTGACCTCGTTGAGGCCTAAGCTGAATCGCCAGTCCATTCAGTCACGTATTCCCTCTTATGTTTCATTTCAGGAGGAGAGGAGGAAACGCAGACAGTCCAAAGGTAGCTCACAGAAACGCGGTCACTTGCCCGAAACTCCAGAAGAGCCGTGTAGTAAGGTAAGAGAGAAGACAGCTATACCTACTACCCCAACTCAATAACTAGTTAATCAACTAATTTAGTTCTAATTCAACCCCTTCTAGCCTTGCCTGGTCCAGACCTTTGAACCCGCCCACTCCACCCAGTAGACTGATTCAGGTCCGGCATCATGACATGAAACAGCCATTTCTCGGGTGAAAAAGCGATCGATCCGATGAGCGCCGCTAGGGGACTAACGATTAGCCAGTCGGCGCCACGGGCAGGCCTAACGTGTAATACCGCTATAGACAAGCTAGACGCTGCTATCCAGGCCGTTCCAAATCCATTAAAAGTACAAATTACTTTGAAGTCAACAAACAATAGCAATAGCACTTTTGTCTTTTGGAATCAATGCGCGTCGCGTCAGTACAGAGTTTGTGAAAGTTTGTGGACAAGTCTCATCACGAAGACCAAAGTGCTACTGCTTATTTACATTTGTGGCAGGCGCACTCACGTTCTGTGTTCTTAGGCAGAATCGGCACAACAAAGTCATTTTGACAAATTATATTGATAACAGATGTTTTAGTGAAGCTAGGAGAGGAGTTACGATGGTTTAATCACCCAGACCGGCATAGTCCTTTAAAGCTTAATAAGTATTACTGTAATTGCAACTATTATTTATTCCAACTAATCTAACTTTCGAAAAGCAAATGCTCAATCCAGCACTAAATCATGAAGGAGCCTGTCTGCCATCTTGTCCTGTCGTGCACCACGCACCACGCCATGCTCCACGCACCATGCCATGCTCCATGCACCACGCCATGCTCCATGCACCACGCCATGCTCCACGCACCACGCCATGCTCCATGCACCACACCATGCTCCATGCACCACGCCATGCTCCATGCTTTAATATACACCAATAGCACCTGTGAAATGACGTTCTCTCCTCCTCATGGTTTTCTATGAAGGGAAACGGTGTCACAACACGAGAGGAAGGCGGTTTGGGACGGCAGCAGACAGCCGAGCCCATCACACCTGTGGATGAGCAGGTAGAAGTCATTAAAGTGAGCGTCGGGACTTCGTCACCATTAATCATCATCACGATGTCGTTATATTACACGTTCATGTGGCAGCAGCCGACCGTGGCATGTAAACACCCTATTCCCTTCCCGACCGCTTCTTCTCCTCTCGTCTCGTAGGTCTACCTTGAATCTCGCCGACCAGGGGCGGAGAAACACCGGGAGAGCGTCAAGATGCTGACGGACGAGGTTTCGCAAATTCAGGAGGTAGGTGGGACCTGACCGCTGGCGTGTGTGTGTGTGTGTGTGTGTGTGTGTATGTCTGTTTGTCTCTTTTTGTTTTTGGTTATAAGGTCTCTTTTAAATTTGAGGTCCCTGCTTTTGGAACACACACACACACACACACACACACAGGTGGAAAGGAAAATCATATTTCTGACTTTTTATTTTCATTTTGTATACCTCTACTTTTCCCACAGGTGCGGTACTGCCTGAAGACTCTCCGGGCGCAGATGGCGGCCAGACAGAACCAGAACAACAACCACAGCAAGGTAGGGGGGCTCCACCATGCACTCTGCACACATCGCTCCAGCAGCCACTCACCACTCACGGGGCTGTTTTTCTTTTCAGTATCCAGCCAATGGCTACAGAGACATCGCGTCAACCAGCAAGCCGCCCATACCCAGTGGCAAACCGGCTCAGAGTGACTCAGAGGATCTGGTATGCTCCCTTCTCCACCTGTGTCTTCTGGATTGTTAAAGAGTTTTTCTACACAAGCCTTTTAGGTTGTTGCGTGTATGTGTAAAGCCAGTAGGATTAGTTGTTTCGTCAGTGTAATAGGCCGAGGTGTTCTCTATGGGAAAAGGGGGTGGCGTCGGTTTGAATGCAATCGGATCACTATTCAAATGATAGGCTTAAGTTCCATCACAGAGAAATAATGTACACCGAAACTCGTGCCAACGGTCTGCTGGTTTTACATACATCATCATCATCCACACACACACACACACACTGCATGATACCAATCTCCCATACATTGCTTAATATCTCTTAAAGTATCCAATGCATTTATCAGCCTGTGGCTAAGTAGTTTATAAACGGGATTGTGGAGTGTGTGTGTGTTGTTGGTGGCTGGTTGAAGCAGCCTCACCTGGCCGGAGTCAGGCTGGTTAGACTCTTGGGCATTGGCCAATCAAGGCCCACAGGTTAAACCAGCCACCACCACACACACTCAGGGGGAGCGCGAGCATGTCAGCACGTACCACCTGCTCTGCCTGTTCAAACCACCTCAAACTCTACAATAAATCGGTTTGACCAACATCTGCCATTGGGGAAGCCCTGAAAGCCACTGTAGATGGCATGTGGCAGGGGACACTGCCACAGGGATCATTATCAAAAAGAGAATGACTTATGTTGATCAGTCACTGCCAGTGACTCTCCTGGACGGCATGCAGGTAACCCAGACTCAGGATTACCTTCTGTCCTCCAATCGTGAAGGTGTCACATTGTACAATAATACGAAGTCCACTGTTTGAAAGCATGGCATAGGTAGGATTGTGGTGTGTAGCAATAAAGGCTATCTATATGTGCTGCTCTCTAGATTTACATCTAAAGTCTATCTGCTTAGATAGACTTTGGTTTAACAAAACTTTCAAATAATTACTGTCTTTGACAAATGACATATCATTAGCCTCTGTGTGCCTCTCTCTCCCTGTCAGCCATTCTCTCTCCTTATCTCTCGCGCTCCATCTGTCATCATTACTGTCTCTCTGTGTTTTACTCTCCCTCTCTCTCTGTCTTTCATTAACTGTCTCTTGCTTACACTCTCTCTCTCTCTCTCTCTCTCTGTGTGTTTCTCTCTCTCTCTCCCTGTCTCTAGTGCTACCTCTGTCCCCCTGCCCCCCGGGTCAAGTATCTTGCAAGCTTAAAGTTGATCAGACGTGTCAGTTTCTGTCTGCCCTCTCACCCCTGCCACGCCCACCCTCACCCTCTCTCAGGTCAACCATAACCGGGAGGAGAGTGTGAAGCTCAGGGAAGCGACCAAGCGCCTGTACACCCAGCTGAAGGAGGCCGAGAAGAGACACCGGGAAGAGAGCGACGGATTGCAGGTCCGCATTCAATCAAATGAAATAACTTTATGGAGGTGTGACTCGCTGGCTCCCTTCTAGTTTTAATATGTAGTAAAAGTGTACAGTATGAAAGGTATGAATGCCTCAATACAGACCTCAAGGCTTGAAATCTCCCCAGAGGGCTTGAGGAGTTCTCATTACGGTTGGAGTCTCTCCATTCTTATGTTGTCTTATGTTGTTTAGTCTAAGTCTTTGCCCCACATATTCGCAGGCTGAGTCATCCAGAAACATTAGTCACATGGAAAACAGTCTTCGGGACAGAAGTGCAGCGTTGATTAATTATCAAAGAAAACGTTTAACTTCATTGCCAACTAATGTGCATTTGAGATGGAGTTGTGAATTGTTTATCTCACAAATCTCACTTGTCGGCCAATCTATCATTCGTCGGTGTGCATTATGTACAGTGGCTATGAGAACAAAGCCATGCGCTGTGTCTCCCCCTACAGGCAGAGAACAGCACGCTGCAGCGCCGCCTGGAGGAGCAGGCCGCACGTCTGCAGCGGGTGCAGGGGCTGTCAGAGGAGAGGGACCAGCGGGTGGAGGAGCTGGAGCGGCTTCTGGGGGGCATGGAGGTGGAGAGCACCGGCCTCAAGGAGAAGATGGCCGCCGGGGAGGTGGAGCTGTGGCAGCTGAGGGCACGGACGGAGCAGGGCCGAGAGGAGGAGCAGAGGTACGGGCCGCTGGGCGTCTAGGACTGACTGACTACTACTACTAAAACTACTACTACTAAAACTGTGTGTGTGTGTGTATGGGACTAGGAGTGAGGTGCTGGAGAAGGAGTTGGCCATCTTGAAAGAGAAGATCCATCACCTTGACGACATGCTGAAGAGCCAGCAGAGGAAGGTCCGACACATGATTGAACAGGTACAAATACACACACACACACACACACACACACACAATAGCTCGATAAGCAGCAGTCTGAAGCCTTATTAGCACTGGACTACTTTTACCGAGGCATGAAATCCAATGTTGGAATTTTCCCCCGATGTTTTAGTTGTATTGTTTTGTGCCGCTCATAAAGGGCCGTTTAATTCAACTCACAGTTTCTCACCGAACTTCACGCTAATTGCACGAGAGGCCAATTAGCATGGCAGATGCAGCCCCTGTAGCCTTAAGCTAAGGCACACTACACAGATATCAAGGCTGGTTTGGGATCGGGTCCAGTGTAGTCCAAGCATGTTCCATTCAATCAAGGCTCACACCAAAGACTCAACAGCCAATGACAATTGTGAGTTGACAGCCGACAAAGGAGGAGCGGAAAAACAGGAAAATACATTCTTGCGAGTGTACGTGTAATGTACGTGTGATGTGGCCCTAGCTTTAGGCACAACAATGTAGCGAAGTGTTTTACTGAATACATCATAGGATTAACATCAAAGGCACAAAAGTCACTTGACGTCCCGAGGCAAAGCTGGCCAATAGCGCTTCATTCAAAGATGCACACTCACTCAAACAACCCATGCAAACAGAAAGCAGCCTTTACCTCACGCTGACGACACACAAACCACACGCACACACACACACACACACACACACTCTCTCGCTCTCTCTCTCTCGCTCTCTCTCACGCACTTCACAAACACTAAGCTAATTAGCCTTCCAGGTCACACATGCACACAGGAAGCCATTAATCCGGAAATGAGATTTTAAATCGATGAACGGGTAACGGTCCATCAATGTGGAGCTGAGTAGAGACACTCCTGTCCTGAATAAGTTATGTTGCATTTGGCTCTTGATGGACGATTCTTGCTCTTATGAGTGTTTTTCTCCCCTCTCTCTCTGTGTGTGTGTGTGTGTGTGTGTGTGTGTGTGTGTGTGTGTGTGTGTGTGTGTGTGCAGCTGCAGAACTCTCGGACTGTGATCCAGGAAAGAGATCGAGTCATCCTGGATCTAGAGGAGAAACTGGCCTTCCTGGAGGCTGAGGTCAGTCATACTAAAATAACTTCTTCTCTGTATTAACTATTAGTCAAGTCATGTCCTGCTTATTGCTGTCCTGTTTAGTCCTTTCCAGCGTAGCCCTCCATGCAGTCCTTTGTGTACCGTCTTTTATACCCTTTCAAAGGACTGTATTCAGTTCAGATGTGTGTCTTTCTTTTACTTCTGAACTACTCTTGACATCCTGCCTGCTGGTCTGAAACATGCTTTGATAAGGAAAGGACAAAAAAAGCCTTGTAGACAGAAATCGTGCATCTCTGGTGTCTTGTTTCGCTTCAGTAGAAAACGTGGCAACACGCTTATTAAAGGGCCCCTGTTTTACTACCAGGGGGGGACGTTGATTAGCCATTACAAGCCGTTACAGTGGGAGTGTCCACTCAGGTTGCAATCTGACCCTCACCCGCCAGTAACCCCGCCTCTGTTCCTCTCGTCTGCAGAACCGGGAGATGCACGACCACATGGAGTTCTTCTCAGGTGACCAGGAACCTCCGCCGCTGACCTCCGATGAGAACAAGCCTCAGGTCGTTTACAGGTAACATGCGCATCTCGCACGCACACACACGCAAACATATATACATACATATATATACACATGCACACACACACACACACACACATGCATGTGAACATATATATATACACACACAGAACCTAGTCTCCATTAGATATGCTTCCCATGGGTTATGTTTCACATGGTTTCCCCCCTCCTCCTACAGTAAACCCCTCACACTGTCCACGCAACGCAACGCAAAGTCTCTTCCTTTCATCAAAGTCATCGAGATCAAGTCCTGAGCTGATGTGAGTGGGTGGGGGGACGCTGTGAGCAGGACCATCGCTGTGCACCCGGGTTATTTGATCTTTTAAGGTTTGGACTGGTTTGAACGGGTCAGAGGGCTCAGTGATACAGATTGGACTTTTGGTGAGTGCTGCTTTAAGACACTTGTTACCCTGTCTTGATCACCTTAAACCATAGGTGTCATTTACACTGGGGACGCTGGGGAGATCATAAGCATAATTCTACCTTAGAACGCTTTGCTGTTTGTTATCTTTGTCATAACAAACGGTCGTAAAGGTTGGTCGTACATAACGTGTGTTGACGTGTAAACATCATGAGGCTGGGCGGATGAGGAGAAGAGCCGTGTCAGTCATGCTTACAACACAGAAGTTGAACACGACGCCACACATTTTGTGGGACGTCACGGTACTTTCCAGCTTTCCTTTTTGACTTTTCTTCGCCTTTGTGCAGAATCTGATAATTGTAGGTCAATGTGTGTTGAGGTGTAGGACCTTAGAGAGCAGAACAGGTAGCAATATGTCTTAACTTGAGTTAGGAGGCATTAGGGTTCAACCGTCAAATTCCTGACTTGTTTTGTTTATTATGTAAGGACAGGTGTGTAACTTCGTACCTCCAGGTACCTTCACAGCATCTGGAGGGTTGAAAGAAATGTTTTGTTGCTCCATAGATTTATTTAAAAACCTGAAGTGGCTAAATAAATAAGTCTAAATTGGTAAATATCTTATGTTTTCAGGTTGTTCAATCTTATTCTATCAACGTGCTCTTATTTAATTGTTATAATTTTTTCTGTCACCAAGATCTTAATACTACTCTGAGCTTTTCATGTTTTGTACAGCCAGTCATGTTATTGTGCATTTTCTTTAAATAAATGGTGTTGAATTGTGGACTTGAGTACTGTCTTGTCTTCCTCTCATGTTTACATTTTATTACCTGAAATCCCTGAATACCCACTCCTCTCCTCTAACATCACTACTGCCACCTAGTGGACAACAAAACGACCCACACTAATACAGGAGTGTCGTTTATGTCAGATCACGTGTCACATTGAACACAAAACCACAAACAACACCAACGCACAACATGAATCAAATAAGTTAACGTATTCTATACAAATATGTTTCTTTCACCAATCACAATATGGATCAGAAGATACATTCAAGTAAGAAAATATAATCGCGGTTAGTCCAAATTGTCCCCCCGTTTGGTTCTCTTCCTAGCATTGACCGCTTTCCCTTTGGAGCCCGAGCAGTGCTTCTCCTTCTCTGCAGTGTGTGGGTGCTTTGGGGACGGCCCCTCTCTCACAAGGTGCTCTCCAGGGTGTTGTACTTGTCCTTGAAGCTCTTGAGCTCCAGGAAGTGCTTGGGCCTCTTGCTGCGCTGGCCGGAGGAGGGCAGGTAGATGACCTGGATGGTGGAGGGGGTGGTGGTGCCACGTGCGGGGGAGCCCGTCAGGTCCTTGGCGGCACACTGGTGCTGCAGGTCCAGGCTGGTGGTGCTGGAGTAGGCCTTCACCCTGGGGTGTGGGAGAGAGAGAGAGAGAGTACAGTCAGTACTGTCTACAGAGATGGGTGTCAGTTTGATTACCGTAGCTCACTCCAGAACATTTCCTAATTTTTCCTTTGTATAATTGTTCTACTGCTTTGGCAATGTAAATGTTTATTTTCCATGCCGATAAAGCTCTTTTGAATTTAATTTAATTGATAGCAGGACTATTATTATCTTGTTCGTATATATTCATTTAGCACTGCTCTATATAGATAATGTATTACAATTCGTTTGGCAGAGATCCTTCTGGAGGAGTAGTGTGTATTCTAGTGTTACAAACCAATGAGATATTTCATTGTATTGTAGCGGCCGCAGCAACATTCAGACACTTACACATCGGCTAGTTCGTCTAGAGCCCGTTGGTATTTCAAAAACTCGGCTTCCCCAAATACCTGAAACATGAAGCAAGGTTTATCCACGAGAGACAGTACAGTGAAGTGTACTGTAAAGTGTGTAATTTCTAGTGCTGAAGCAATTAGTGGATTAATCGATCGGTGGATTGAGACTAAATGTATTGCTGATTATTTTGACACTGTACTCATGTAGGCCTATCAAGTAAAAACATTTGCTGTTTATAGCTTCGCAAATGCAAACATGTGGTTGCTGTTCTCAGTTTCAGATTATTAGTAAAATCAACATATTGGCTGCTTATGAGAGAAAGCGTTCACTGTTGATTGTCGAGGGATCAATCCACAATGACGATAACAACACTCCAATATTCCGAGCCGATTTGGTGAATCGGCACGCAGACTCCATGGCTACGCACCCCGGTCCCGTGGCGGGCGTTGTCGTAGCCTTCCAGCAGACGGTCAATGAGCACGCTGCGGCTGCTCTTTATCAAGGAGTGGGAGTTGCGTAGCTCCAGCAGCCAGCTCCGGAAGCTGCGGCCGGTGAAGGCCCCGGGCGTCTGGCTGATCTCCTGCAGTGGAATACCTGCGGCCCAGCGACACGTGAGGGCCGTAAGGGAATAGAGCATCAGCGACATGTTCACCATCTATTATTTCAGCAGTTCGCGTTTATCCCAAGCGACATTTACTGAGATGTTTTTTAGAGGGGTTCGGTATCTTGCTCAGGGATTCCTACAAGTAGACTGCATATGTTGGGGATCGAACCCGGGAGGCAGCGGTTTGACATCTCAAGGACGATAACAGATCGGCTGAGGACATTGGGGATCGAACCCAGAACCTTTCGGCTGGGACTATGGAACCCTGCCCCCATATCCTGATGTATAACGTCAATAAACCAATAAACACTAAATGTACTGATAGTTATATTTCCTCTGTGGATTTGTGGCTGCTCACAGGCTATAAGGAAAGCAGTACCCCTCCTCATATAACAATAACACAAATATAACATTATGTCTGAATTGATTCGAGTGATACAGGGTTATATATACGGGGGTCATATCAGAAAATCTCTCTCACCTGAGTCGCGAATCGCATCAAGGGCTTTCATTCTGTACAGGTAGTTGTAGCAACCTTTGAATTACAAACACAGTCCCCATTAAGTCAACATGTTTACTTGTTGACAGTAATAACAACTCAACAACGTGTTCGTTCAGGCAGAAACAGAGAAAACAAGCGACTCACTGATTGGCGGAGGATGCTTCAGTCTGTCGTCCTCCTCGGATAACAGACGGGGCTCGAAGCGGATCTCCTGGACCTTGGTAAGCCTTGAATCGATCTTCTCCCTCAAGCCCTGTAATGAATATACTTAATATAATAACCATAATCATATGCTGATATTACACGGACAACGTTAGGCCGGGCTCCTGAAGAAGCCAGGACCGGTGTGGGTGCACAGAGGAGGGGTGCAGAATAACATCACCTTAGGTGCATTGTGTCCAATGGGTGCATGGGGTCCTCGACGAGATCGCATCGCAAAACGCATGATTTGTCTCTTAACGAAGATGAACAGCAACACAAACACCTGCACACAAAGGCGGTCGACTGAGCTCCTACCATTGATGCAACATGTACACCGCCTAATGGTGAATGGTGTCAAGCCAGCTGGGTTAGTAGCCATGCAAAGCATACTCACCAGACTCCCATAGGCCATGACGAGCACTACATTAACTCCAGATAGCGGTGAGGAGTCTGCCATGTTGTCTGTTTATCTGTTACTGCGTGGCACCAGGCTGGGTGGCACCAGGCTGGGTGCACAGCTCTCTGCACCAAGTTAGCAACCTAGCTCGGCCATAGACACCTGACTGGTGGTGGGCCCCTGGTTTTGTTATTACTATGTACAACTAGAGGTAGTCGACAGGAGGTTCGCGTTACAAAGCCACATTTGTAAAAGCAAGTGAATTAAATCCTCTCGATTTGGTCAACACAGCGGTGTATTTGCTGGTTAGTGTCGCTAGCAGTGAAGGATAATAAGAACACAGACCCCTGACAACACCGTATTAACGACACCGTAATAACGTTGTAGCAGCGCACTGCACTGGCGCCTGCGCACTGGACAAGAGACCGTTGATGGTTTCTGAGATAAACGTAGCGTCAGTTGATATTTTATACAGTCTATGGATTTAATTCTTAGTTTAATGAGACATTCTGATTCTCATGTAAATCAGAGATTTTTTAAATAGTTCTTTTTTATTTAAATAATATAATTATGTTGTCATCTTCCTTACAGTGAAGACCAAACCCAGTTCCATATATCTGAGGGTGATTATTGTCACACGTTGCTTTAAGTAGAAAAATAATCTAATGGTAATAGTAGTTGTTTTTTATTGAATAGTAACATAGTATGCACATCACACAACGACGTGCATTCGTGATTAAACCTCATGGTAAAAAAAAATATATGATATGATATTACAGATATTACAGTGGGCTGGTCACGTGTCGTCGGCCCCTGGTCGCTGGTCGCACCACGTGACGCAGCCACCCGCTGTGTCAGAGTGGAGCAGCAGCAGGTAAACCCTCTCGCTTGTTGTCTGCATGAGTCGCTTTGACACATTTCATCAAGTTAGCCGTGTGGTAACTTGAGTCTCGGGAACCAGCTGCTGGTCTGAACCCGACCCGCAGCTCGACAGACTGACAGAGAGAGACACAGAGAGAGAGAGAGAGAGAGAGAGAGACACAGAGAGAGAGAGAGAGAGGGGCTCTTTGGTTGCTCTGCGTTACAGAATCTCTGGACACTGCGAGCCGCGGTTCTGGTCAGTATCGTCTGTTATTCTGGTCAGTATTGTCTGTTACTCTGTCATGTCGGCCTCGAGGCCCACAATAAGCCTCGTAGTCTCGTATTCACTGAGGCCGAGCAGCGGATCGACTCGGGGTTAAGATCGCGGAGGATTGTTCGTTGTGCTTTTTTTAGCAGCTCGCTAGGCTGCTATTCTTGCTAGCTAACTAGCTAACGTCCGGTTGTGGGAAGCCAGTGTAGTTAGCATAGCTAGCCCCCTAGCCAGTGTAGTTAGCATAGCTAGCCCCCTAGCCAGTGTAGTTAGCATAGCTAGCCTCGTAGCCAGTGTACGGTCAGTCCTTTTCTTCCGTTACCGATCATTTCGGTGAACTAACCCGCCGGAGTCGTCGTTTCATCGAACCGGGGAGACGGGTCCAAACGGGCGCCATTTTGCGGTACCCGGTGTGTCGGTGGGTTTGTAACCCGCTCGGTTGAGACAGCCGTAGTTTACCGTCGCCTCGTTTTCGCCATGAGGTGAGGCTCCGAGACTTGGAGACCTCTCCCCCTGAAGTACCAGCAGCTAGCATGTTGCCCATGCGGTTAGTGAGACGGGCCCTGGCGGCAGGAGCCTCCCTCCAGCCCGGGAGGACGTAACGAGCTCTGGGGTTCGGTCCGACGGTACCGAGGTTCTGTCACCGCGGTCGGGAGGGATGTGTTGAAGCGTGCATTGTGTGAACCCCACATGAGCCAACTCTCAATATGAAGGTGTTGATTTGTGTGTTGAATCATGAAGAAAGTGGGTGGTGGTACCCAGTGGTACCACACCGGTACCACACCGCACTCCTCCCGGGTGACACCCCGCGTCTCGCCCCGGCCCTCCGACACCGCCTTGCTGTGATGAACACAAGCAGCTGCAGCCGTGCACAATAACCTCGAATGCATCACATGTTGACCACAATGTATTGTTGTAAAATGTTGTTTCAGTTGTTAACGAGTTCAGGCATGTCTCGGAAATGCCGAATCTCATTTCTGCATTACTTCTTCAGACCCATTCTGAAAGGATTAGCACAACTTTCACTTTGGATTTGGATTTTGTAATGTATATGCCAGTGTTTTACATGTGAATATGAACATGTGTTGATGAGATGAAAAGTGCACTAGTTGCCAGTCGAACTCACGGTCCCCTTTTAATCTTCCCCATCCCCAGGTGTTTTTTTCTTTGTAAATACTGTTATTTGTATATACTGTAAATGATGACGTCCGTGGGCGGAAACCGAGCCCGGGGCAACTGGGAGCAGACACAGGGCCAGACGCAGAGCCAGACACAGCACAAGCAGAGGCCCCAGGTAACGCCAACCGCTGGCTACTGTAGGAAGATGCTGGCTCCCTCAGTCTCAGTGATTTAAAACCCCCTCATTTATTTATAGGTTTGTTAAAGAACTGCATATTTGTAAAAGCGTTTTTATTCACTGCTTCTTATTAATCTGTGTTTGATTCCAACTCCTTTAACGGCTAGCAGCCGGTCCTTAATGAGGATTATAAAGGTCTTTGCCGTTTTAAGAAGTCACAGGCTACGGCCTCCACAGCAGGTCTTGATTTAAAATGCTGTTATCATTACCACTGCCATGGGAAAGCCACATTTCCAGCTATAGTATCAATTTATGCACGGATCAATAGCTGACTGTATAACTTCTATCCTAATAGGCTACAGCTGAGCAAATCCGACTTGCACAGATGATTTCTGACCACAATGATGCCGACTTTGAAGAAAAGGTCAAGCAGGTGAGAGGAAATAAATTGCCTTCTTTTGTATGTGATCCACGATCCCTGTGCTCCATCCGCTGTCCCCCTCCACCCCTGACTGAAAACCACAAGGTTGAATGTCTGCTCTTCGCCTGGGGTTACAGACCAGTTTAATGTTTTGTGGAGGCCATGATCATTTCTCAAAGTAGTGTCCTCAGTAGCGGGACCTATGCTCTGGAATTACTTTCCATATATAAATAATTCCCCCCGCTTATTATGACAACCCTGAGGCTACAGCAAAAAAAATTGGCGAAAGCTGTTTTTCACGACAAAGGAAGATAGGGCCTAATTGATTTTTAAGTGTTTAATTTTATTTCGCTTTAAAAAATAAGAATTATATATATATATATATATATATATGGTATATATATTTGCTTTAAACATAGGCCAATACATCTATAAGCAAAACATAAAAAATGCATTTAAAGGGGCCTTCCACCGACTTTCGGTATTTTAATGGTCTAAGTTGCCTATCAAAAGGCTACAAATGAAAAAACTGCTTATAAACTCGTTCTGTGGATCAAAATACGGCTATTTTCATTCCCCGGCATGTCCCGGCAAATGGCTTTTTCCCGGGACTTCCGGGTTTTCAAAAACTTTCTCTGTGCCCTCCCCTCCCAGCAAAATCACCCTCCGCCCTCCCCTCCCGGCTCCGTGAGATTCGGTTGCCTTGTTGTTAGCCTGAAAAGCTACATGAGATTTGAAAACAGCAGCTAGCAATGAATATCAATCTCGGGGTCAAATGAGGACTATAACTTCAGCCAATTCATACTGAGTGTGACGGATATTTATTTGAGCCAGAATAGACGGAGACAGCAGCAGGCAATTGTGCAACAGTGAGTCCTGCCCATTTTGCATCTCTCATTCAAGTAATAAGGTATCACTGCGTGGACGTTTGACAAATAGTTTTACAGCTATGTTTATAAATTTAGTATTACCACTATTTTTACTCGTGCACTTTCAGCATCGTGAAGTAGCAATGCTTGT